>LKNJ01000844.1:123600-185931 GCA_002120245.1 Maccullochella peelii
ATATATTATATATTATATATATATATATTATATATATATATATATATATATTATATATATCACTCTGTTTCTTTTCACCATTCAAATCTTTAAACATCTTTGAAATCCTTTCCAATTGACTAGTACATTGTACATCAAGAGCAGTGGAGAGAGGGGAAACAGAAAGCAGATTACAGGGCATAGAGTGAACACAGCCCATTTGACAATAAACTGACAGCTAGTGGAAGCTATACACAGGTGACTTACACAGAAAACACAAGCAATGTAACTGCCAGAAATAATAAATCCAATTTATCGTCTAAACACAGCTTAGGTATAAAATGTTAACACTCCAAATGCAAATATGCATAGATTTCTCCTTGATGACAAACAGATGAAACAGCTGGCACAACACTATAGAGACTAAACAAATGTGTTGTTTTTACATTTAGGTAATAATTTCCTGTTGGAAAAGCGGAAGAACAGCAGCATGTCACTGGAGCCTCGACTGAGGAGCGTAGCAAGTCTCAGGCACCATAGACAATATTGTTAATACAAAAACGACGGAGGAGCAATTGCTGAGGAGGAATGATATCTGGCTGAAGTGTTCCAAACGGCCTTGGATCAGTGGATCCTGCCTCTTTGTTTTCGGCATGTTTAATTGAGGCCAAAAAGCGCACTCTATTTGTCATAATCCTTCCCCTACGGAAGTGTATTTTTGAAACAGGATGTTTTGCTCATAGCACAGTTTCGTAATTTATGCTTAATGGATATGGACGAGTGTATTCTTTCCCTTTCTGTCTATGTGTTGACTCACTGTCTTGTGTTTAAATGACCACCATTATCATCTTGCTTTTAATGGATTTGGAGTGTCTGCATGCAAGTATTTGTCTTGTCTCACCATCTTATACTCCTTCCAAGTTCTCTGGAAGTCCACACTGCCGTCTTCTCTGCGCTGGATGACTGTCCATCCACCACCGGCTGTTTCCATGTTGCAATACACCTACACAATTGAGCAAAGGAGGGTGGGAAAACACATGTATGAAGGTAATGGAACATTGATAGCACCCTTAGGTCTTTATACATTTTTTCAGGATTCAGAAGATAACTTTAATAATTTAACTAGCAAGCTAATGATTCCAACATTCAACGTGACTCTCAGCGGCATTAACAAACAATGAAGGGTCATTTCGACAATTATTTGGTTTCAGACACTCCTTTTCCCAGCTTTCATGATGAATCATCTTTGGGAATGCAACGTATCTGTGTCCTCCTCAAACTTAATCAGCGTCTCCTTATCCCTCACCAACTCCCCAGAGATGTTCCTCATCAGAGGGCTTTGTTTCTGCAGGATCAAAGTGGTGGGCCTGGGTGTAATGTGGCCCTTAACCTTGGACCTCAGTCTGTGTAAGGTGATAACACAGGGCTGGAGCTCTATCTGCAGTGTTGCTCTTTGTTTTAAGGAGACCCTGGGGTGGAGTGGAGAAGGTCTTTCACCTCAGCCAGCCCACACAGCTGAACACACATGAACACAGCCTGGGTATAATTAAGGAAGTACCCTTGACAGAATCATTTTTCTGAAGACCAGCTCATCATTCATGCTATGCGTGCACAAAAAGCACAAACACACAGTTAACCAGCTGAGGGGTTTACGGTGTTAGCCCTTTGATTTGTCCCATTTCTGATTTGAGCACTACTTACATTACTCCATGATACTCCATGTTGTGATTCGAATCACGGGGTAACCCACGGTGTGCTGAGCTAACCTGATGCTGAGAGATTATTTTGCCATCACTAAGCTTTCTGAGTGAAACTAGCTTCCACTCAGAAAGTGAAAGCTAGTTAGCTAAGCTAGCTATCTTGCTAGCTTCCACTTTCTGAGTGGAATACAAACTTAATAGCACAATGGGTCCACCCAAATGTTGAATGTTGTAAATGGACACACTTTTTAAATGACTTATGGTACATAACAATGGTTATGTGGGCTTGTTGAAAAAGCAGAAGAAACTGTCTTGTATCAGCATTCATAGCCGGCTCTCAGAAATCAACCGCTGCTGTAGGAAACGTTCACCCAGTAGCTTGAAGCTTAGATGCTGTTTTCACAAATATGTCCAAATGCTGCTCCATCCTCTTTTGAAAAATGGAAAAATATGCATAATATCTTAACATTATAGTTTATATTTCCTTACACAAAAAGTAGAGTAGATTAGGCCAGCAGCACCAAGCTTGAGTTTGAGAGACAGAAATCAACACAAACAAATCTTCTGCCAACCTCCTAGCTTTTTAAATCATCACTCCCATCAATCAAGAGTATGTAAGTGTAGTGTAGAACACACACATCCAGACACACACACTTGCACAATTGTCACCATCCTGATCAGCTCAGTGTCCTGTTTCACATCCCTGTTTCACACCTCACCCCCCTGCTAAACTCCTGTGCTCACAAATCTGCCAAGTGTATTTTCAGCTTTCAATTTTCCTACAGCAGCTTGCACCCATCATTCACACTCATCAGTGGCTGAGGGTCTTTTTATCTCACTTGGAGAGAGTCAAGTCTTGCTTCAACAAAAAAAATAACAAGTGAAACCTTGTAAACCCACTATGAAAGACTGAGTGGCATGGAAGTGATGAAAAGGCAGATATTTTCACATTACAGTAGACTGCTGGCTGCAACTTCTTGTGGTTTTCACCTTTTTGGTCTCCTGAGGGTTGATTTGGATAGTGTAGACTCCGTTCTTATGGACGCCAGCCTGGTACAGATCAGCACAGTCGCGGAACTTCTTCTCTTCATCCACGACCTTTGTACTATTAGGCACAACTGTGGGCACAAAAGCAATAATGTAAACAGTGTTACACAATTTTAGAATAAAGTTCTACAATGACAAATCATATGCTTATTCACTTTCTTGCAGAGAGTAAAATGTGAAGATCAATACCACTCTCATGTCAATGGGTTAAGTTTGGCGATTAGTTTAGCTTAAAGACTGGAGGTAGAGTGAAACAGCTATCTTGGCTCTCAAAGTCCAAAAATACGCCTACCAGCACCTCTCTAAAGCTTACTAATTAAAACATTGTATCTTGTTTGCTCAATCTGTACACAAATAAACTTAAAAATGACAAGTTGTGTTTTTTCTAGATGTTACGGCGTTTGTCTAGATCTATTTTTTTGTGAACAATGGCTGGGTAATGTGACTTTCTGGAGTCTTCACTGGTTGCCTGGAAACCTCACGGTGACAGCAAGACTATATTATATATAAATAATATTTAAGTATTTGTAGACAGCTAGGCTAGTTGCTTCCCCTGCTTTCAGTCTTTATGCTAAGCTAAGCTAATCACCTCCTGGCTCAAGCTCCATACTTTGCATACAGACATGAGAGTGGTATCAGCCTTCTCATCTAACTCTTTTACCAAAATGTCCAATTATTCTTAAAAGCCACCATTTTGCATAATGTTTAAGTGATTAGTCTTTGTTTGTTTTGCTGTCTGCCACAATCTTTTTGATATTAGCGGGGGTACCAAAGTCAGAAATTCTAGACAAATTGGCATTAATGTGCTTTAATGTTGCCATTTTTGCACAACCCACACTACATTTTATGACAGCTGTCAGAAACATGACAGGAGCAAATATTGGCTTTGGCTGACAGGATGCCAAGCTCAAGTGTTAGTTCTACAATATTTTTTTTATAAAAGAAGGGATCAAATAAACACTTGATACAAAAACAAAAATAGCACTATTAAAAAGTATATGCTACTAAAAATTGTTACCCTCCATGCAAACTCTTGTGTCAGACAAGTATGGAAATTATAGGTCTATAATGTTAAACCCTCAACAGGTCAATTTATCATATTTCAGATCTGTACATCTGAGTCTGAGGCAGAAGCTGATCGGTGAGGTCTCACTGTGAGTATCTTGTAACGGCCAGATAAAATCTAACTTATTAGCAAGAGAAAAGCAGTTCATTGACTGGATGATCTCCCACTCCGAGAGACGGCCTCAGACTTTGACAGACCAGCTGCATCCATTTCCATCTGTAGATAATTATGGCGGCACTATTTTGAAACCAAGCAAGGGGCTAAGGACAAAATACTACAAGCTATAAATTTCAAGTTCCTGTTATAACAAGTGGTTTATATTTACCTTCCAAGCCCTTCTTATATTGATGGAAATTCCTTCCGATTTTCCATTTTTTCTCTCTCCTCTCTCTTCCTCAATTTCTCCTCCCATATGAGGGGTTCATCTCAGTTTTCACACCATTGTTTTAATTCTTGAAGTTGTTGAGTCAATGAAGATGTCAGGGAAAAGTGAAATGTGTCAGTGATCCTTAGCCTTCACTTTGATCCCCCCGTCTGAGTACAGAACATCCCAGAGGAAGCAGGCAGCTTATTTGGGTGTACTATCTGACCATTTTGACAAAGTATTGAGTGTCAGCGACAAGAATCTCCTGCTGTGACAGGTTGACAGAGTGAGCACTTGTGAGCACAGAGTGCTCCAGACTCTAATACAACAAAGAGCTGCCCTGTCAGGCGGTAATTTACCCCAAGCCGGCAGACGGCAGGGCACATTTTAGAGGCCAGGGAGATCATTGTCAGAGGGGAACTTTCTGGTATTCGATCTGTAACAGCGTGGACATTTATTTCACAATCGCCTCACAGGTCTCCCCTGTTGGAATAAGACTGTCTGCCGAGGGACTTGATGCGCCAGTGTAGGAGCGGCTCCATTGAACAGCTTGCTGCCCAGCTCTACAAATATTATTTATGTCCCAATATTTATTTACAGAAAAATATTTTGTGGTTCAGTGGGGACTCGTATTCAGTAGGGGGTTCATGTGAAAAGAGCAGAAGGGCTTGGGTGTTTGCATAAATCAGTAACCTTGCCAAATGAGCCCAAATACTAGAACTAAAGAGAGTGAGTAATGGAGCTAAATGGACTGCCGTAGACATCACAGCTCCCATGTGAATATAATCAGTCTCTAAATGCCGCTGAGAGTTTAAGTGATTCCATACATGATCCAATGAATTTCTCTGGTGTATTCATATATGAAGGATGCAAACCGCTATAAAATAGTACCAGTTCATTCCCACAGTACATTTCACAACAATGATGTGTAGTCCTTGCTTAACATGTGAAGAGGATTATAGTTGTGTGAAAACTTGAATGATGTGTCCCAAGATTCCTGAGGTTCAAGTTATATTTGTTAAATAATAGAAATCCTACTTCCTTTAATATACTGTTTAGCAAAGAAGAATGAATGTCAATGAATTCTGACATTTTCTCAGTTTTGATACAACCCCATCTCCTTTGTGTAATTAAATACATTTTGTAGGAATCATATGCCCACTGGATTATGTTTTTTAATCATCATATTGAGGAAATAAATATGTGAAACCCTCACTGTCAATGTATTTATGGTTATATTTAAGCAACTCAATGCACTTGATTAAGGTTAGGGAAAGATCTTTGGTAAATATTGAAAAAGTCAATACTGTGGTGAAGCATGTGAGAAGGGGTGCATTGAACTTTTCAATATTAAACCAAAACCACAATCTTCCCCTGTACTTAACCAAGTGTTTTAGGAGCCTAAACCTGATCAAACCTAGCCTCTGGTGTCACAGTCCTGTGCTTTGTTCACCCAACCATATATCCCAGTTTCCGATTACTATGACTTCTGTGCAGTAAATAAACGTTACACACTAAAAATCGTTTTCAGTGAGCATAACCTAGGGAGCAAATACGCTTCTTTTAAAACGTAATTGGCAAAGCAAATTTCTATATATACATATTTTGTGGGAGATTTTCACTCTAGCTGTTCTACTGTACACAGTCTATACACAGTGCTGTGGCCCTACAGTCTTCATGGATTGATCTAGACCTGAAGGGCAAGTAATTAATTTTCCAACTCTGATAGGATTGGACGATATTGGTATCTACTGTCTCATTTAATGGCTCTAAAACATATTGCTCCAGTTAACAGACGTGTGCAAATGCTACAAATAATAAAATAGTCCCTCTGCAAAAATAAAGGTGAGAGGTACCCATACTTTTAGGAAGGTCACCGAGGTGACTCACAATAACTGCACACTTTACAGGGTCTTTGCAACAATAGGTGTCAACTCATTCTGCTGGTCAGTGAAGCATAAAAATAATCATGTACAGCACTTAAAAATCTGGTCTGGATCGTGAAGCGATGTCTAATGATATGGTTTAACATAATGTCGTGTTTGGGCATTATAGCCCGCAAAAGCCATTTTTTTAGGCTTTGCATGGAACCTTAAAATCATTCCCCTCTCTTTGACTCTGAGTAAGGAGCTGTAAAAATGATGAATGTCATTCATTTAGTGGTATAATAGAACACTGTAAAACAAAAGTATATTTGGCAGCCATCAATTTTTAGTGTTCCAAAGTTGAGGTCAATTACTGTTAACAACAGTGTGTGGCTCATTGCATCCTAATGAGGTTTGGGTAATGATTACAACCTAAACAAGAGCTCCACTCCTGCATATGGCCACATCAAAAATATCTTCCCGGCCCTCAGATTGCACTAAAATGGTTGAAAATACACTAGAAAGCTTAATTTTAGAAAAAACGCCATTCAAGGATAAATGGAAAAAAGTACGTTAATGGAGATTTAGTGTTAAAACTCCCTTTCCTAAGTATCTGTCATCTTCCTCAAAGCAAAGTCAAAAGTGATTTGAGTCCATGCTTTAAAGGAAATGCTCAGGCTCAGTTTTCAAAACAACGCTTAACGCAAGCAGACGCCACTCCATGTCATGAAATGCTAACCCCTTCCTCAAATGAAAACACTAATCCATTTCTCAAACAAACAAAAGCCCTCCCCTGAACATGGAAAAAAGAGAGCACTGCTGCTTCTGTGTTTAAAATGTTGCCAGAAAAACAGGGGCAGTGTTTCAGATGATCAGTGAAATATACCTACTCCTTCACCTCCTTTGGACGGGGCTTCCCCCAGGAGCTATTACAGTTTGACTTATTCGGGCTGGGGTGAAGAAAGGGGAGACCTCTGACCCGCACGCCCGCCTCAACCCGCCACCAACTTCAACATCACCATGAAAGAGGAAAGGACCAACCACAGAGAAGCAGCACCCAAGTTCCATTTCTATCGCCTCTCATTAAGGCAGCCACCAATCACACACAGGGGGACAAGCTGTGGTACCCTTCTCTACTGACTCTACTCACGCTGAAAATAGCAGACATGGTGGCAAAATAAAAGCTAGGAAAGTATATAATACAGAGTGAATTTAATCAAACTTATCAGATTACAAAGCCAGTAAAATAGAGAGCCAAAATGGTCTCAAAAGACCTCTGGTAATTTAATGTAACATATCCAAATCCAGACTAAACAGATGGAGAGCGAGCAGAGGCCGTCCGTGACCTTTACTGCATGGAACATTAAAATTACAAAAGGGAGCAGCATGATAAACACAAAGCATGTGTTAATCATGTGCAATGGTTATCCATTTGTGACTCTTAGAGCTCTTCATACCCTTGTTGTTTCCTATATGATGGGAAACCTCAGGGAAGCAGTGTGGGGTCTTGAGGCGTCTCTGCAGAAAATCCACAAATGGAAATGAGGTTGCAACCAATCCCGCGGCACAGACATTCATGTCAAATCTACTGTGACCAATGGGATTTAAGGCCAGTGTTAGGATCAAGTGGGTTTGGTGTTTAAATGGCTGAGAAAGGGGTAAATTAGTTCACTCCAAACAAGAAAGGTTGCATTTCTGTCAGGTCAAACATAGGGCCTAAAGGGAAATCCCTGGTCTCCTATTAACAGGAAGGAAGAAACTCAGAGGAATAAAATAAGCCTATTACTTCATAACCAGAGTCATGTTTGACATTTCAGTGAAGCCGTGTGTGCAGACTTTATAAAGTTAAAGCGTGAAAAGCGATTGTTGCTAAAAAACAGCACCATGCTGGTTTATGAGAGGCACCAAACCTCTTTAACGGGAGCACACCAGGTTACAATAAGAACCATGTTTCTTTCTTCATGCTGCTCTCAATGATGCTGAATTTAATAGCCAGTGCATCCCTGTGTCTCTCAGTATGGGGTAAGGTTTATAGAACTGGTGTCATCATAATTTCATGAGGATTGTAAAATCAAAGATATTGGAGCTGTAACATCTGACCTGACGAAGTAAGTAATCCAAAACAAGTTGAGTGCAGCCTCATTGTTCAGGCCTCGCACAGCCAGTCCACAAACTTTCTCTTGCATATTGTGGTCTGGCAAGGGTCAGCATTTTCTTGGGTTAGGGTCATCGCTAGTGGGGGTAGACAAAATTTGGGTCAGTCTAAACCAACCAAGAGATGACAGACAAGTGCTCTCCTCCACTGAAACATAAATATAAACCTTTCTTTGCCTGGTTGGACCATGCCAGTGCATGGTGGATGTTCTTGATTTTGCTTCAGGGTTTCAAAGTTAAACAAGACTGAGAATCAATAGCCATGCTAGCGGCTCTGTGAGGCTGTACTTCGACACAGCAGTGCACTGAGCTAAATGCTAACGTCAGCTGGCTAACATGCTCACAGTGACAATGCTAATGTGTAGTGAGTAAAATGTTCACCTTGTTAGCATGCTAACATTTCCCAATTAATACTTAACACAAAGATGGGATTTGGTCATTAAGTATCGGAAAATTTTTAATTTTGACTTAATGGGGCTAAGCGAAAAGTCAGGGGATCACGAAAGTTATAAAAATTTATCCTGAGGGGGACATGAATATCTGTGCTTTACGGCAACTCATCCAATAGTTGAGACATTTAACTCAAAACCACAAATGTAAATCAAATGGTGGTGCTAGAGGAAAACTCAGAGGGTCACCACAGTCAGGAGGCTTCATCCTCTGGGGACCATGAATGTCTGTCCAGAATTTCATGGCAATCCGTCCAATAGTTCTTGGAGACAGACCGACTGACCAACATTGGCATCCCTAGAGCCACGCTGCTAGCATAGCCAAGAACACAGCGGCTATTATGGCATTGTCAAACTACACCTAAACTACATCTAAAGCCTTGCCGTTGGTAAATCATGCTCTGTTGTCCGTGATTTCTTGGCACTTTGTTCGACTTCAAAACACAGCCTTGCTTGTTGTTGTCATCATCTAAACCATTTCTGGTATTACACTGATTGGTCCAGCTTTGAGTTGCTGGGCTCAATCAGTTCTCAGTGGTTTTGCGAGGCAATCAGACTTCTTGCTTAGACTTCTAATAGGTTGTGGCTTTCTTCATCTCTATCCTCAGCACTATACAACTGCCAGAATGTGCTATTACATGATGTAAGACCATATTTACACTCTGAATTGCTGAAAAAGTTCCAAACCTCACAGCATGTTAGATTTTCACTCCAGTTAGCTTACCTCCATCTTTGGAGCAGAGGTTGAGCAGGTTGTGGACAGTATCCATCATCTCCTGCTGCTGTCTCTGCAGGGCTGTGCCGTTTCCTGTGGCCCGGCTCAGCTGGGCTTCCAGCTCACTGATAACCCCGCTCTGCCTCCCCACTAGGGCCTGGAGACTTCCCTTCTCCTGCTTGAGCGTCTCAAGCTCTTCACGGTGTCGTATCTCCATTTCAAACATCTTCTGCTCCAGGAGGCTGAAGGACAGGAAAAAGGTCAAGAAAAGTTTGTTATGGAAGATGGAGAAGTTGTTAATTATTATTATCCTTCAGGGCATCCAAATCTACTGGAATGAGATTTGTTTTCACAGATTTAAATGGATTGAATATTGTTTTGAAATTTTTGTTATGATGTTACCAATGTTTTACCGGTTATGTAATGTGTATCTTTTTCATTTTTATATAGGCGTCATGAATAGGGGTCAGCTGATTGAATCTAAATGAATAAAATCCCTCTATTTTGGACACTTTTTTCTTCCTACTGTTACTTTGTGATGGACACTGCAAGTTATTACAATCAAAATGTGGTGATAAGCTACCTTCACTTCACTCACTATTAAATATTTCCCTGTGAGCAATATGGGAACACAAATAAAAGAAGTTTCCATAAGACAGAAACACAAATAATGATGTCTGTAGGTTTGGTTGCTATGTGTTCCCCACACAACATATGCTTCATCATGCATGTTTCAGACACATCTGAGATAAATGAATAAGCCTTCTCAGTATATAAACATTACCACTGTTCAATCTAATGCCTGAAAGATGATGTAAGCTGACATCAAATTCATTAACTGAACATATGTTTCCCTCTATTATAGATTTAGTAAAGGAAAAAGAAAAGACGACACGTACATAATGGAATAATGTCAAAATTGCTGAAGCTTAGGGAAATTGTCCTCAGAAATACAATAACTTAAAAATCAGAATCACCAGAGACTTTAAAATGGTGTTCATTTTTTTTCCAAAGTGATTGCAGTATCCATAGAGACCCCATGCAATGAGAGATGTGGACCAACCATTTTAAACACTACATTTAACGCAATCCCACAGGACCAATCACTGAAAAGAACAAGATTTGGAGACATGAAAATGTATCCAAAAGCCACATTTTAACTGGCTGATTTTGCAACAAATGCGCAGGGGTCCAACAGGGAAAGCATAGCCTCATGCATTTGAGACTCATTTACTGAACATCACAGAACATACAAGCTTTCTATTATGCTGTTATGCTGATATACAACTGAATATTGTTTTGGAAAAATGGACAAATTATGTGGTAGTCAGTGAGAGCTGGTAGCAAGTTGCAATCTCGCAGAGAACAGCAATACAGAAAACCGCTTTGCCTGTCGATGTAACATCTTTATTTCCTTCAGTCTATCTATTGCTGCAGTATGGATGGTATCCAGTGTGTGTGGTTTTGTTGGCTTTAAGTGTTGTCCGTTTACCTGTTCTTGTCATGCAGCTTACTGATCTCATTGGTCTGGACCATTAACTCCTTCTCCAACTTGTTTGTGGAAAGAGAATTTTCCAGCAGCTGGATCTCAAGCCTGGACGTCTGATTCAGAACCTGACATGGTAAGAGATGCACAGATATACAGAATACAAAAAACAATTAAGATACCTCTGTACATACTATGTTAGCTGCAGTAATACTGGCTAATCTCATGTACATGTGCACTAAACCCTGAAGAGAAACCAAAAACGCTGGGCTGTATTTAAGGCTTTCTAGACACTGGTGGAAAAAACACACTGCACGCTCGAGGCACATATAAACCATCAACTTTGTTTTCATTTTGTCAAGTGCTCACCCAACACATGGTAATGCTTAGGAGATATTTAAATTTGCAAACAGTTCTCTTTTTAGTGCTTTAGCAAAAATTACCCACCGCTAACATCACAAGTTTCCATCGCCTCCTCCTTAAACTCCTCCATGTAAACACTAAAAGGAACCTGAGCCAAATAAGTCAAAGAAGGGATAGGCATTTATATAGCACTATCACTATTGTCATTGGCCAGTTCTCTGTAACCTTTCTGGGGCAGTTGAACGTGAGAAAGTTGGGTTAATGGAGCATAGGATGGATCCTCTCAGTGTTATTGTGTGTGTGTGTGTGTGTGTGTGTGTGAGAAAGAGAAAGACTTAAAGCGAGAACTGAATAGGACGTTTTTTGAGAGCATTAGCCTGAGTGTGTTTTTTCCGAGCTGTTACCTGTGTCTCAACGTCAGTTAGCTTGCGTGTCTGTTCAGCCGTCTGAGAGAGAAGGTTGGTGCCCATTTCCAACATGGCTGCTGTGTGGTTGTGGACAGCGCTCTGCTGCAGTTGAGCCATCTCTGTCTTCATGCTCTCTTTGATGTAGCTTTCAATCTGCGCCAAAGAAAACGGATTAGACATACAAGGAAAAGGGCATTCCCAAATAGTGCAGAATCACTACACAGATTGTGTAGTTTGCATCCATCCATTATCTATACCGCTTATCCTCAGAGGGTCGCGGGGGGGCTGGAGCCTATCCCAGCTGACATTGGGCGAGAGGCGGGGTACACCCTGGACTGGTCGCCAGTCAATCACAGGGCTGACACAGAGATCGAACCGAAAACCCTCTTGCTGTGAGGCGACAGTGCTAACCACTGCACCACCGTGCCGCCCTGTGTAGTTTCCATCAAGTGATAATATTTCCCCATCTGCATATTGAATGTTTGCACTCATGTTTTGATCACAAACAGAACAGACCACATGGTCAACAGTATACTTGTAGGTTTGCCCCATTCATGTATGAATGTAGAAATATTTTCAAAAACATCATGGATCCTTTGAAACACAATTGCTCAATTTGCCTTTAGATTAATGTCCAGAGTCAAGACATTGTAACTCAGATTCCATATTAACATTTAATGCGCATAAACTGCTGATATAACTGGTACCTGGTAAATCTGGAACCAGATTAAACTGATTTTCAACTCTTTGCCTGTGATCACAGTACAGTAAAATAGGAAAAAAGGTAATGGCAGGTTTAAAGGAAACCATATAATGTACCTTAATCAAGATACAAGATACATTTAATCAGCATTCCTTTGATCACACACTGGAAAGGGTTTCTTATGTACATCTGAAGAAAGGCACAAACAAACATATTTTTTCCATCATTTGAGTGGCACTCAAGTGAAGAATGGGTTTAGTCAATAGAGGCACAGCCACATGTAGGTGGTTAGCTTGGGATGGAAGAGGCAGAGATGAACAGATATTCACTGAAGCTTGCCTGGAAAGAACTCTTTCATCCTTATCTCCAAACGCAAACAAATGACAAGATGGAGATAGAGGTTCATGTTGTATACGATTTCTCTCATGGATTGACTATATGGACCATCTGTGTCTTGTGCTTGGATTCTTTACTTCATTTTCCTCCCAGTGAAATGTTAATTTTGGAGATTTTTTTCCTTTCTTTACTGAGGCTCAGGTAGATAGGTTTAGGTAACCCTTCTTACTTGGTGTCTTGTACTTTGTTTCCTTGTGTCTTATTTGTACAGTGTTTTACATCATTTTGTTCCTTTTATTGTTGACTTATTAGATATAGGAAGGCTCGTCTGTGTGTGGTTGGAGACATGCTTTTGTTTTATAAATAAATCGAACTTGATTGGATTTTAAGTGTCCACTTATTCATCTGGTTGCTCGCAGTGTGAACACACACTGAGATGATTCAATAATCGGCCAGTGGGGAGATTCTCATCCACTTGATCTTTAAAAGATGTCTGAGTTTTGCTTTGGCTCATCAATGGTCTGTAACAGCCATTTTTCAGGGATGCATCAGCCAAGATAAATCTGTGTCAAACAGATGACAAAACATGACATGTGTTGGTGTTCGTAGCAACAGTTCCCATCCTGTACTGTAGCTGTGGGCCGAATTAAACTGCTGAGAAACTAGCCGGTGAAGGAAAATGCTTTATTGTGAGTTACAAGACACTTCCACAGAAAGCAGCTGGTGACAGCACAAGTCTCAATTAATCTTTCCATCCCTCTGTAGGTGCACATTATCATGTTAGTCCTAATGCCTGGTAATTTACTCCCACTGACAGTCCAGTCAAAGGCACCTTAACATGAACCTTAACTATGAAAGCAGGCTTAAACTGTGACTATTTGACTCACATATGGAGGGCCAAATGCCTGAGCAGAGACAACAAATGTGCATTGAAACAAATATCAGACAAAATAATTCCCATTAGCCATAAGACTAGCTTGCCTTTTATGCTTGCCATAATTTAGGGTGGTAAGATCTTCGGTTTGTCAGGGCTTTCCATTATGGCCCAATCTTGAAAACTGTATGTTGGAGTGCGTTCAATTTGCATTTGATCTAATGATTAGATCAGTGAATTAATAGGTTAACGAGATGCCACAGCACAAAGAGGACAAATTATTTACTGTACTTTGTATATACAGTATGTATTGGTTTTGGACCCATGTTGGGCGACCATGAAGTTTCTATAGCTAACAGATAAATCAATCTATGTGCATCTGTTGACACAATAAAATCTTGATAATATTTATGCTGTAGATATTTCTAGTAAAACATTTACAACAGCCATTTCCCTGCTTTTATGAAGAATAGATGAATTGCAACATTTCAATCAATCCCGGGCAGATAATGACAGTCAGAACGGAGAACAGCTCTTTCAATGGAAACAGCCAGTTCTCAGTCTTTTGCACAGGTCCGCCAAGTTGAATTAGCTTTTCAATGTAATATCCTTTCTTGGCAACGATATTAAAGTGAAATGTAACATTTTTTCGTGCCAGATTTCAGGCATAATACAGCTTCCCCTAACTGTGAACTACATAAGGCTGATATAAGTGTCACTTTCCACATAACCTCCAATAATCTGGCCCGAGGAATTGGAAAGAAAACAGTGAGTCTGGAATCCACAAGCTTGGGTAATGATGGATTACTCTGCCTGATAATGAACCATAGAATATGACTGTGTTTGGAAATGGTTTTCTGTCCATATAGAAATGTAAAATCTCTGAAATTTGTGGATAGGATGGATGGATTTGTGGTATAGGTTGTTTTTAAATCCTGTTGTTTTTAGGTCTAGGTTGAAAACTTACAACAGCAGCTTTGCACTACTGTTTACTCATCCGCAGAGATTATTGTGTCTACCGTTTGAGGATGGCGATAGGCTTTGCACAGTGTAAGTCACCTTGACAGAAAAGATATTGAAGATGGCTGATGGAAACTTAAGCCCAACGATCACTTCATGGTTTGTTTCTTAGGGAATGTGGCTGACTCATGGCTGGATCTGGTGGGGGTCATAAATGGAAAGTACCAAGGAGAAACAAGATTACACAAACACGCCCCAATCATGTAAAATCACCACTCTGGAAGCTGTAAAATAGGTCTATGTGGGTGTTGGGTTATTTTGATGGTTTCTAACCTCGACTCCAGTTAAACGCTGTGCTTTTCCAGTCAGTGACTACCAATTGTAACTATTGTCAGCAATAAAAGCAAATACTCGCTTTCACAACTGAAATGCAAATTTGTGTCAGTTGGGAATAGGATTGGGATGGTGAAATAAATATGAGTGCATAATGAGAATGCAAAGGTTGTATTGCTTTATTTTCTACTGAGACGTGAGGTTCTTCTGCCAATGACTGATTTTTTCTAGAATATATTGTAACTTAACCATTTTTAGATGTCCTGAAACTAGAACCAATTTATTTAAATTCATGGTGCTGTTTTCTATGCATTTACATCAAGAGAGAGTTTAAAAAAGCCAATGATAGAACCAAGTGGTAATTTTGTTTGATACTCGTAAATTCTTCTCACGAATGGGTCTTTGACGAGAAACAGGTTTCAGACCAGTAAACTTGACTTAAAAGCTTTATGGTTTGGTAAGCTTCTACATGAAGCCCACCAACTCAGGGTTAAACAAAAGAAAAATGGGGGTCACCCTTAACTGTACAGTCAGGTGTAACCATCTTAGTATGAGGGATATCATAGGATTCAAACAATACGCAGTGCAATCAAAATGGGGTTTCAGGCATAAAGGGGTCACATTATCTTTAAACTGCATCTTTAAAGCGAGACTATGTAACTTTTGCTGAACAGCAGCCACTGTGGCCACAAGTTAAAATTTGTGATATAGCTAAATACTTACTGTAACACTAGCACAAGTGGAGTCAGTAAACTGACTTAGTAATTTCTGTTAAACAGCAATATTTACCTAAAGTTTGCTAACGTTAGCCACCATAAGCCACTGGTCATACCAGACTAAATAAGACTGTAGCTGCAAAACCCATGAGTGTATTGAAGAGAGGAATGGTGTGTTTCATTGCTTCTCAATTTAACTTTTCATTGGTTAAAGAAAGAATGTTTTATTCTCTCTTTTAAAAGTTAGCCTCACTTTAAAATTTCAAGTTGAAAACAATGTCAATTCCCCTCTGTACGTGAACATTTACAAAGAGAAAGGAATTTAAATTAAACTCCACTTTCATCAAAATAAAAATAAATCTGTTTTTTAGAGACATTCCAGAAGGTGCAATAATACCAGGTTCTGCTTTCAGAAACTACTAAATCCAGCCTCTGGTTTCACAAAATCACTGTTTGCTAAGTGAGAGTCACATAAACACAAGTTTATGTTTCCCTAAGTGCTACTTTACACCGAAACATAAAGGTTTTAAGGTGGTGTGTTTGGCACAGTCTGGCTTCATGTTGACTGCCTGTGACTTTACTAATGATGCTACCACTATGCAGCGTACTGCATGTACAGACTGGTCCGTTTAGACAGTTTATGAGGTACAATTGCTGTTAATCACTAAACAAGCCACTTCAGGCTGTCTAGAACATAAATGACAAGCTGTACAACATAAAGCAGGATGCAGATTTTAAGAGCAAAGGGACTGTTCATCATATAGAGGGACAAGTGTTTAGGTTACTAAATAAACTGTGCTGCGTGTGCACATTTTCATGGAAAGCTTCAACTGAGATCCCCAACATACATATTCTGTACGTCATCATGGTGGAGCTGCTAAATTGCCATCGCTTGAGAGCCAAGAACAAGATAATCCCTCAAGATGATACTCCCTGCTATCATTGTTACAGATTACTGCAAATATTTACCACCTTTCTGACATTTCCCATTTAGCCATTCCAAAAGGGGGTCTTGATCTGCAGTGGTGATGCTGAGAGACACTGTGAGAGTTAGAAAACGGTGGGCCTGGACTGTATAAAACACTTACTGCTAGAGCTCTTGTCACATTTCTGCTTATCTCTGGCTTTGTGTGTGCGTGTGTGAGGAGGTGATGGTGACGGTGTTACTGGGGTGGTCTGGCTTCTGGGATGCATCCCTTACGCTCAAGTCTGGATCCTGGATTTCAGACCACTTTAAAGGACTAGAACATGGGGGTCTTTTACCCACTACCACCCATCCCCAAAATCATCAACTCCTGGTGTCTAACAAGCCATCTTGGGACCAACGCCAGCAAATACACTTATGCCTTCTTATCGCCACCGACGAGACCCCTCTTGAAACCTGGGCCTATGATTCAATCTAGTAGGGCTTTAGGAGGTGTTACCCTGACTCACTGCCCTGTCACTTTCCAGCATTGTATAATATAGATATGGCCTCTGTACGTATTTTAGAAAGCTGGCTTGTTTGTTTTTAAATCCACCTTGAAACAGTTGTAAGTCTCTCTGTCTTAAACTCTGTCAAGATTACGTGAGTAACAACTCAGGCTGAACTCACAGTTGACCTCTTTGACCTTCGCCCCAGTGGCCAACGTCCAGGCTTTAACTCAACTGCTGCCACATTTTTGGACAGAGTGGCAGACAGACAGATGAAAATATAAGAAACAAACAGACGCCCCCCTATGCCTTAGTGGACAAACTAGCAGCTTAGACTTGAATCTGACACATGTTGAGGCGGTGTGCTTCAGACAGCAACAGCATGTTTATCTGGTCTAACATATGCTGCAAGCGTTAGCATGTAGCTAACTAGGTTACTACCTACAACAAACAAATTTCTGAGGACCACCTTCCCAAATAAAGTGCTTAGTGTTTAAGTGTCTCTGGAGCTTAGTTAGTTAATGATGTCGAATGAGGGACTAAAACTAACTAATTAGGTAACATTAGTTTGTGGGGTTACAGATTATGTTAAAAGAAATTCCCCTTTCACGACTAGTACATTCACTGTGGAGTATTTCCCCGCTGTGTGGAAACCGGTCCTACATGCTACCAGAGTTTCAGCTAACAGCTCAGCTCTCCTCTTTATTGGACACATTTGTGGAAGTTTATGCTCCAGCTGTTTCTATTGCAACGATGAAGTGAAACATACTGTGTGAAAATACAAACAAATGTAAGCTAAGCAGCCAAACAGGGAATGAAATAACAGTCAATAACACATTCTGAATGGTAAATCTGCCATCATCATCACTGTAGATGGCATATGTGCTGTGAAAGACTGGAAAGCCGACAGCTTAGTGATCATCATATCGGGTAGAAACTTGGGTCTGCATTGAAGTGGGTGGTCCAGCCCCTGCCTCATCTCTGTTGATCTGTCCGAATATTGTTGATCCCAGGACTTCCCTCAGCCAGAAAGACTCGCTGCCATCTGAAAAACAAACCAGCTACTGCCAGCAACCGCCATTCTAAGACTATTTTTTCCTCTCCCTTCGCATTTTTCTTTCTTCTTTTCTTCCCCTTTGTCTTTCTGTCAAGATGCTATTGTGTTTATGTCAATTGAGCTTCATTTGTGCATTTCCAAAGACATAATGAGCCCTGTGTACACAACCTGAAAACAAACCAACCGTTCCTCTGTGTAAATCATTGCGCTGTCTTGGAGGTGCCCAGAATCGTTTGGCAGGTTCCGAGGCACACCATTTTCCACCCTTCAAAGGCTTTATGTCACAATGGTTTGTCAACAGGGCAGACAATAAAAGAAAGTGGGAATATTGAGCCGATAGCTTGGTTTTTCTATGGAAAAACAAACTAGAACTTCTAACCTGAGGGAAAATGTTTTAGGCCAAATTGATTTTCCATATTCATTTTGTCTAATGTGAGCGACCTGCTTGGCCTTGTAAATCATTATTCAGTGTTTAGAATTTAAATAAACCACAAATAGTGAAGACAGAGTGGAAAATGTGATGTTAAATTCTGATGTGTTGAATTTTTCAAATGACTAATGAGCTCTGTAAACGGCCAATTGACTTCAAGTTACAACAATAGAAAACCACAATTGAAATAACAAGCCTTGATTTCAAGAAAGTCTGAGTAAAATGTGAGGAATGTGGTGCTAAATCATGATTTTGAAACAAATTGGCAGAAATGTGGCTCTAGTTAAGTCAAATTTGAAATTTAAAAGTTTACAAGGATGAGGTAAAATATCCCAAATATAAAATCCCTGTGAAATGAAATCTGAGACTGGATGTACTGTTTGTTTCCTTTGAGAAAATAAATTACATATTTCAAAACATGAATATGGCCATTTGTTTTTACTGTTATCAGTTTTTCCCCTCAGACAAATTTCACATTTGTGATCCATGTTTTGCTTTCTCTTATATAAAGACTGTACCATCAATAGCAGAAATCACACTACATGAAAGTAGCTTCTAGCTTGAGAGGCCTTTTTAAATCAAGAACTCTGACAGTGTTATGTCTACAAGACATACCTTCAGTGATTAACTGCGAGCCTCAGAGCAAGATGAATCAGAGAAAGTCTTCTGTATGTCTGTAATATGTAATATAAAAGCCAAAAAAGGTATACAAATTAAGTTTTGACATTGTGTTATGAAAAGAATGAACTTTCTCTAAGCATCAAGAAAAAGAGATGGACAAAATGTTTTGCCTTGAACTTGCGTTCTTTAGCACTGCGGAGTGGGAGAGAGCACATCCAACAGAAATGTTTGCTTTTCTTTTATTGGTATTGGTACGGTGGTGTGGACACATGCTTGTTTTTACGACCAAAATTCATTCCTGAAATTAATTTTAAGAGTTTGTCTAGACATGGATAACTTGGCTATCCTCTGGCCAGATTCCAGTAGCAGCACATATAATAATAAAGTGCATTTCAATAAAAGTGAAGAAACAAGAGAATTAAATAAAAACAGGCAAATTAAAACAAGTGCAAATACTGCACAATAAAACCAAGCAATAAAATGAACAAAGAAAAGAGGCAGCAAATAGCAAGAACAGGTATGCTAAGAACAATATAATATGTGAAAGATAGAAATAAAACAAAAGGCATAAGAACACTAAAATATATAAAAGGAACAATTCCATAGATTTGGTGCATAGTTAAAAAAGGCTGAGCTGCCGATTTTCTTATTTGTGCGATAGTTTGTATTTAAAAAACTGGCAGCAGAGGATCTAAGAGGCCATGAAGGATTATAAAACGACAAAGAATTAGTAATAATTAGTATAACTAAAGTCACTGATTGATATGTAAGATACAGTAATATGATTTTGTAGCACTCACTGGATCTAAAGCTTTCACAGTATTGTTTATTGCCCCCTTGGATGGAGCAGTAACCCCCTAGAAAAGTACTAAAGGACTCATTTGACCCCCTCCGAGACAAGCCTGGCTCAAACAAGGTACTTAGTTATATATTTCTTTCATGTCTGACTCGTACCTCAAGCAGATGCAACAATCACAATGTCATGTGAAAATAAATACAGTGAAGCACAACGTACGCATTAATGTATATTTTCAGAAATCCTCCAGTTACAAACCTGCTCTCTAATGTCAAAATGGGCCCAAAAATTACTCTAATTAATTATGCGTATCTGGCTGTATGGGAGAGGAAGTACTTGCATTCACCCAAGACATGGGAATGCGTAACGAAAACCAAACAACCAAACAAACTTGGACCTGCTCATTCATCTAGAGGTCTTAAACACTGAGTACAAGCAGACGGGCAGTCTGTAGTTATTGTGACGCAAGTCGTCCAACATGAGAATCTTTCCTCAGGGACACATCTGGGCAGGAATGTCCCTGATGATGGCTTTCTTTGTGTCAATGCTACAGGCCATGTCAGTCTGCCCCTTTTACTGAAGCAGGGATACCACAAACCCACCATCCCACGGAGGAGGCGTTTACATCCAAATATTTAAGATAGCATTCCAGTGTACCCTCTAAACATCACAGCAGGGGATCCCTCTGCCAAAAAGCTGTAGAAATAGATCAGCCATGACAGAAACATTACTACCCACACTGTTGCGTGTTAAACCTCCTAGCTGGGCAAAACTTAAGGGGAAAAAAGTGTTCCAGTTTGTGTGCCAGCAACACTATCTATCAAGCTGGGTGTCTCTTCTAATCAAAATGAATGGGCATTTAATGACAGGAGCTGTTTCCTTCAACGTCACATTTGTGTTTATCTTTCATTCTAACATCCCATTAAGCAAGGACTCCAGAGTTTAGAAACGTCGCTGTAGTCATCCAGGGTTACAATCACCACACAGCCTTACAGTTTTTCCTCACTTTCTCTCTCTGCTGCTCTTTATATCTCTCTATCTCCCTGTGTTTTTCTCCCCCCCTTCTTTATTACAATCTCTGCTTTGCTTCGCTTCTATCACCAAAGACGGACTGACGCTTCACATCGGGTCCAGATTATGTTACTTACGAGTCCTTCTCTACTCTCCCACTGTTGCTTTTGCAAGTGGCTAACACACACTGGGCTATATATCATAGCAGTGCCGGCATGAGGCACTTTTAAGTACTGATGGTGATAGATTAAGGCAGTATGGAGTGTGTGTGTGTATGCATGTGGGCCTAAATTTCCCCTGAGTGATGCTGAACCGACACTCAATCTAAACAAAAGAGATGAGCAGGAAGACGAGGTTCAGTAGCCTGACTAACATCTACACGTAGAGCTGCTTCAGTCTGACCTGCGGTTCACCACGGCTAGTGGAGAGGAGGAAAATAGATGTTGGTGTTAATGATAATGTGCAGCTCACACCCACTATTGTATCACTGCCATACTACAACATTAGAAACATTTTCTGCAGCCTGACCTTCAGCTGATGATGGATGAAAATGCTGATAATGTGCATGTTCGTGTGTCTTTATTGTCTGTTGCTTGCTGTGATACAGCTCTTTCTAGAAAAGCTGCAGGTTAAACATTGTGAGTCATGCATCAAAAATGAGTTGAAGCAAGCATGGTAATCTGACAGAACAATTTGTCAGACATTCATTTTTGGATAATTTACAGCATATTGGCTAAACAAGACAGAAGGAAAGAAGAACAGGATTTAGAGGAGCCTGGCCTTTCATGTGCCCAGGTTTCTGTTTATTTTTGCATTTCTTAGGCTGAAGTGCACAAGATGTGCGTCTAAACACAGTCAAAAGCAGAGGTTGGATCAAATAATCAAAACCAGTGCGACTTAACTGGGATCATTATGTTCAGACAACAAAGCAAAACATCTTAGCACATCACACAGGAATTTCCACAGATCTCCACCACTATATCAACTATACTTAAGAACAAAGCCATATCTCTACCATGTATGTATCACATTCTCTACATCAGCAGATGGAGTTTGCTCTGTTGTCATGAAATTTTAGATGTTCTGATTTTCTTCTGAGCAATTTGAGGATTTCTCAGCCATGTTGGCTTAAAAGCTTCGGGTACTAAATGGACCTTGGGGTGAGATTTATTGGGGTGGGAACTGTTGTTTAGGGCAAGAAACAAAATTTTTAAGCCAACATGAACAAGAAGTCCTTAAAGGGAAACTCCGGTATTTTTAAACCTGGGCTCTATTTTTATTTTTTACAGATTCTGGGGTCTAAATGACTAATAGTTACCAAAAGTTTTGGAATTGGTCCAGTAGATCGCCTCAGCCGGCATCCGTGGACAGGTTGCAATGGTCTACTGGATCAATTCCCAAACTTTTGGTAACTATTAGTCATTTAGACCCCAAAATTTATTTAAAAAAAATAAAAAATAAAGAGCCCAGGTTTAAAAATACCGGAGTTTCCCTTTAACATCTACACTTCCATGACAACTTATCAAACTACATCTGCTGGTCAAAATCATATATGATATGATCAAAAGCTCCAGAACAGCTACTAAATGAACCTTGAGGTGAGATTGTTTTGTCAGCTATTCAACTGTCTATTATTTTTATTTCTATTTTACATAAGGGAAATTACTTTATTCAAGCAAAAATGTGTTAAATGAGGACATAACTTAAGACAGGAAGTCACCCTGACATTGTTCAGAAAGGGGTTTTCTGGTTACTGTTTAGGATATGTCTTGTGCGATTCTCATCCTTCTTTCAGATGAGACATCATGCATCACTAAGATGTATACATCTACGTTCTTAACAGGAGTGCTGTTTGACAGAAAATGTGACAACCTCCTTTCTGTCCAAGCAGAGAACTAACATCCCATTTGATCCTTTACAAGCCATCAGTTAAGCTGAAGGTCATTTCATGCAAACACAGAGCAACACACCAACACATATGCAGAAACACACACACACAGGCCTCAGGAGGATTAGCCTCTCCATCTCAGAACCACTGCAAACATGTCAATTTAAATAAACATCAAGAACCATTTGTAAGCATTTGTATTTTGGTTGTAAACCTAGACAAAAAAGCACATCCATTTGTTCGAACAATGACAGACTTATGATAGAGTTCCTGTTAAGTCACCATACAGCAGCACATTTTAGGACTAGTCTGGCAGCTACTGTGATACACTTTGGGGAAGAGGTAACTGTAAAAATACAAAACTTAGAATAACTTCAGTCAGGAAAAATGCTTGGATCCCTTGAGGTCAACGAGCTTTCCTTTACACATAATCACTTCTGCACCAGTCATGTTTTAACTGGTTCTGTAATTTAGACTGTGCAGAGGGCGCCCTGCAGAGAACAGCTTGATGCAACAGCCATAAATGCCAAACACAACACAACAATATCAACATTTATTGCTATAAAACGTTTAACCTTGTAACTAAATGGTAAAATAACAATTTTAAATGTAGCAGTGTTAAACAGAAACCTGACTCTAAATCAAGGAGACTAATGTCCATTCAATTTTTATATTCACAATCATTTATGGGGCTCTCAGCACTGGCACCAATACTGACCTTAAAGCTGCTATTTTTATATCAACAATGGATCAAATAAGGACTTCAAATGTTGCTCTACAATCTGCCTAAAAAGAATGTTGATTAAAAATTGAGTAATGTAAAATTCAATCACACAGCATGCCTGGATAAGAGGTGATGTGTTACAGCCTCATGTTATCTTACTCACTGAAGAATGATCCCACTCCAGTGTCCACATAATGAGGTGTACTGATTTTAAATTGAAAAAGTAGGTACATTACCGGTATCAGATACCCTTAGTTTAGGTATCGAAATCAGTGTCAGGCAAGAAAAAGTGGGCTAGGTGCATCCCTAGTCTGAATCTTCACCAAAGCATCGAACACAAATGGAGTGCAGCCAGTGTTTTCCATCAGCTAATCACCTGTTATGACATCACTGACTGGGGGTGTCACCAAAAGCGAAATAAGCTGAAAGGACAAAGGAAAAGAAATGTGGTGAAAGGTCAACAATGAGAATGATTTTATGATTACTCTTGACTTGTACTGTCTTATATTTTGAGGGTGTTATTTCTAAACAGTGGGGGGATAAGACATGTCAGGGGGTAACCTGTTTTACTGTGTCTCCCCTTCATGTCTGTAGTCTCTGTGCCAACTCCAGCCCTGGTATTGTGTGGAATATGAGAAGCCTGGCTCTGGTCCCAGACGAGGCGAACACAGCTCTGGACAGGGTTAGGAGTGTGTTTTCAAAACACATATGCAGATTTGAGGGTGTGTATGTGTGTTCATGTGGGTCTATATATTTACTTTTTTTGTGTTTGTATGTGTGAATTTGTACATGTGTGTCCGTGAGCAGCCTGAACGAGGTGTCACACCAATCCCAAGTTAACCGGAGAGACCTGACACCCTCAGTTGTCCAAACCACCCACAGAAAAACAGAGATGGGCTATAATCAGCCTGCCATTCTGCATAGCTCCAAACTGTCTACTATTGAGATGTGTGGGTCTCACATTGTAAGTTAAAACATCACACGATTTTCACCCACCAACTCTCCTCTCTCACCCACACCAAAGAACAACAAAAAGATTAAATAAATAAGTGAGGTAATAGATGTGACACAGAACAAGTGGCTCCAATCCCACCACCACAAGAACAAAACAAAAACAATGGAGCCAACCATTAGTCATTTTAAGATCCATCTGCGAGGGAGTGAAACTGTTTATCTTTCGCCTATCTCCATCTTTCTATCTTGTCATCAGTTTTCCACAACTCTGACTGATTCTACAGCCCTTTTTCTTTTTTAGACTCAAGCATTTCAACCTTTCTGATTGTGATTCTTTTGTTTCTTCACTTTCAAAACCATAGCAACACTCAATCCTCGGGGCTGAACTCCAGAAAAAGGTGAAACGGTTCTGTCCTCTGGAACCTCTGGAAGGCTCCCCAGCGCAGACAGACAAAGACATCCTCTCAAAAAGCAACATCTGTCGGGGAGTGTCAACGAGACGCTGCAGGGAGAGTCGGCCTCAGAGGCAGCATGTGGGGAGGCTTCAGGAATTTTTCTCCCCACTTCACAGACTTTATAGAATTAACTTTGGGATTAATAATTGTCACATACAAGGGGATCAAACAACTAAACTTCAAAATGGGATGAACATAAAATGAGGCATGTAGCGAGATCATTACAACTTGCAGTGTATTACGATTTTTTATTCTCCTGCTCCCTGCCAGAATCAGCAATACAAGACCTGCATGTTTTTCTCATTGTTATCTTTTCCTGGAAGCAAAACAGCTTTAAAAAAAAGTGACTGACACGTTATTGTAAATTCACACTGTGTAGACGTCCTGCGGTATCCATTGCGAGCAGCTCAAATTCTCCAGCGCAGTTTTGTTTTTCAATGCCGTTTCAGTTCCCTTCACCTTCATCAAACTTTGATTTACAGCGCACGACCCAAATGAACCTGAGGTCTGGAAGAAAATAAATAGCAGCAGATACGGGTGAGTAATATTATCATCTGCTCTGTTTATCAAGAGTCATTATAAAACAAAAATACAACAAAGATAACAGTCGGTTCTGCGACTGAAATAAGTTCAAACGCAGTTGTGATTTGCTGAAGGTTGCGATAACACCACATTACTTGCCCGCTAACTGAACACTCAGATTGACTATAATGCCTAATGTTTCGCTCTATCTAAGCAAATACTATCTCATATTTGGCTCCTAATCACTCAACTTTAGCAGTGGCAGAGATACAGCCAACAACCTTGTGCTTTTGGCAACTCTTCTGAGCATAACTTACACTCTCAGTACTAATGACTTCCACTCGCCTGCCCAAAATAATATTACTATACCTCATTCTTTTGAAAAAAGCTTTTGCTCTTGTTTCAGTAATTTCATAAGAAAATATTTAAATGCCACAGAAGGATAAAATATCTGAGTAGCACACTGCAGAGCACTCACATTTATAATAGGTTGAAGCTGCTATATTCAATATTTTCATGTTAACAATGGATCAAATGACATGCGTGTGAAAGGGATGGCTCGTAATGACGAACCCACAGATCATTATCAGGTAACATTTACCCTCAGCTCCACTGAGCGTTTTAGTGTCTTTCAGGTGATTGTTTTGGTTTTACGGCAACTTTAATGTTTTGGTTCAGCCTCATTGCTCTCGTCAGTGTCGTTTTAATCACAGATGGGGGCTGTTTTTAGCATAAAAGCGCTGATAAACCCGTTGGTTGCTACCTGTCCAGCAGCAAACAGCAGATAGAAAAAGTTATCGAGAAGCTGATGAACATGGAGCATTTAGCAGCTAAAGAGCCATATATTTCCCTCTGGAGTTGATGGAGACACAGACCAGAGCTAAAAAGAGAGTGAATATTGAACAAGACTCCAAATGAATGTTGCTCTGTGTCTGTTAGAAAGTAAGAATATGTCACTTTTGTGTTTATAGCTTGTTTCACTGCCTGCAAATGGCCTAAAAAAATCAATTAATGCTGGTTTTAAGCAGATCCCTTCCACCCTGCAGAGCACTCACTCATTCACAAAACCTCACCAGATTATGAAAAATTTGTGCCATTACGGGGAGTCAATATACTCGAGGGCACATGGAAACACAAACCTATCAGAGGAAACTCTCAATTTATTCTGCAGATGCGTCAGTGGGTGCCAAGCTACACGCTAGCTACAATGTTTTCAGAAGGGGATATCATAAATCCTGCATGTATTTAGCCAAATGTATAACCTTGTAATTAAAACAAAATAAATCCCACATAAAGTACCCACCAGAGAGTGATTCACTCAAATGAGTGATGGAAAAGGAGTCACATGCTTGCGTTATAGCTGAAATAAGGTAAACTAGACAGATTTAAAACACACAGTGAAATTACCAAGAAACGTACTGCTTCATTTATTGAGCTTTAAAGAGACATAGGTGTACAATACCTGTCTGCCCAATATCAAAACTTCCAGTATGTTTGGGGCCACCGGCTGCACTGAAATATGATTTCTGGAAAAAGGGGGGGTCTCAAAACAAAGTGGCTTGCCATATTGAGTGTGACAAAACTACTAAATGCCCCTTTTCCTGAAAATCAGGAACATTAACAATGTTGGGCTCCATTTTCACATTTGTGTGGAAATACTGTGGCATGGCTGTGATGTTTTTTTTCCCCCTATTCCCATGACATGCTAAGCAGAAAGCTCTGTTTCCTTTTCACTTTCAGTCTTAATGCAAGTACGACCGAGACAACTTTCTGGAAGCTGTTATTGTAATGTGTTTCAGCAATTTCCATGGTTTCCTTTTTACAAGTTTTGGGGTCAGGAAGGAAGAGCTTTTTATTCCTCTGAGCATTTCCTAGCCTTTCTGCATCATCTGATTGTTATTTTTGGCCCACATTATCAGTGAAAATAAACTCTCATGGGGCAGTCGTCCCTAAAATAGATAGGTTTCTCCTTGGATCTCCAGGCATGCTGTGTGGCCCTCTGATAGCACTAAGTAGAGAAACATATTCACCCCTTCTCGTATGAACTCCCAGTATGGAAGGGAAATAAGCTGCTGCCCACATGTCAGTATATCCTTTTAAACCACTGTTTATGCAGCACAGTGTTGTTCGTCGAGAGGCAGAATGATGGGAATTTCACAGGGATAAGACACCGTCGATAGTTTCCCCCCCTCCCTTTGTTCAACAGCTTAGTTTGGCACAGGCCGTCCTTCTCAAGAAACACTGCTCTCAACCACTTTCTACTGTCTCCACCAGGAGGGAAATGAGAAGATCTATTACTTTCACTCCCAAGAGCAGAAACAAAATTTGGCTTGCTGAACTTCTATCCGTGCCAAATTTGCCAAAATGTCCTTGAAATATTGGAGAAGTAGAAAGGATATTCTCAGAATGTGTGCTTCATCTCCTTTTTACTCAATGCAACCTTTTCCCATCCAGTCTCATATTTCCAACAAGAGACTGATCCTCATTGGCCTTCAGCTCACCAAAAGCCCAGTAGCTAGAGTAACTGGCTCTATAAACAATGACATATTACACTAATCTGTTCATTGGTCCACTTGCTACCTGTGAGTAGAGCTTTGTTTCAAATTTCAATAGGTTTTCGGTTCTGAGCGAAATGTGGTGAAAACTGTCAAGTACCGAAAGCTGGTATCAAATTCTCAATTGCTCAGGTTTGTACTTCTCTTTACTCAATTTTTGATCAGACAATTTTGCCGATTTTAGAACTTAAGGAAGGCTCCACTACAGCTGCCTGTGTTCAGAAATCAGATAATATTTAAGAAGTTTGGCTTTTTAGTTTAGAGAATTTTACAGACAGATGAAAGTGGTATCGATCTTGTAATTTAACTCTTCATAGTAACTAAGCCTATTTTCTAAAATGCCAAACTATTCCTTTAAAGCATTTGAATCTGGCTCCTGGTTACATCTGTGACCTTGTTGCTCTTTCAGTGCTAAACTGCTCCCATCGAGATGTAACTGTTATGGTTGTTCCAAAGTCTAAAAACCCAAAGCTGAGCAATCCTTTGCCATGAGGGCTCCTGCCTAAAGGCGCCTTTAGACTGGGCGCTCATGATCTTCCAAGTTCATTGCATGTCACACTGTGTGAAATGAGTCTAACAGAGCCTTGGTTGCAATCTGCGTCAGACCGTACAATATCCATTTTGAGACGTGTCAGATGGTGCAATGAATGCCTAGTGAATCGTAACGCTATGATGTAAATAGAAAAAACAATAAGCAAGTTTTGGCCTTAAGGCTGGCACTTCTACGCAATGAAAATTAAATGCAGATTTTGTTAAATGAGTTTGAGATAAATGTTTTTTACCATTAGCAGTATTCTAGCTTGCCAGTGTATTCTGCATCATTTCTCTTCAGAGCTCTCTCACAGTACAATCTAAGACCATTTTTGATTGATATCTTCGACAATTGACAACTTTAGTCAATTGCAGAGTGTAATTATTTTTCTGCTGCTTGTTTTCAGCCTTAATTTTGCAAAGCTGTGTTAAGAAAGGTGCTACGCAACTATGTGTGAAGTAGCTTGTTTCCTGCTGCATTTTCTCTCTGAGATCAGAGCAAAGCTTGTCCAAGGCTCCTTGCCTTGCATGCAGGCTAGGGAAGTAATCCTTGGACAAACACAAGCCACCTTTGACTGGTCAGGAATGTTATCAGGGTCCATATACTCTACCCTGGGTTGAGGAAGGAAAGATCTCAGACTTAAAATGCCTCCCCAACAGCTGTTTGCTGCATCACTCTCTCTGTGTACCCCCCACACTGAACCAAGCACCCAGGCACGATGGTGCTATCGGGAATGGTCCTCCTCCGTCCGTCTCTTTCATCAGGGCTGGCTGGAGCAATATCAGGGTGAGCTCTCGTTTAGACAAGCAGTAAAAACGCTGGCGTGATTAAGATAGATAGACTGGCCAGGACACTTAATCTTCTGTCCAATGAAAAATGTTAACTGCATCCTGATGTTCCCCCCCATGCAGTGTAATTAGGCTGAATTACCACTGTGTGTTTACGTGTCCTCTCTGAAATGCCTACTCCAATTGTGCTTGTGCTGATCTTTTACTTGTTACTTGTCTTTTCAATGACATGCATCCAGGGAATTTAATTTAATTCTGTTCATCATACAGTCAAAAATATAATCCACCAGCTACTACATATTATAACCTTGTCGATATTGTTTTGTTTTAAAGTAAAATCATGTCTATTTGAAATGAAAAATGCCAATAAATGTCTGTGGTCCTGTCAGGAAAGAAGCATTATAGTATTAGTGCATGGCAGATGTTTTCACATGCTCCCCTTTTTGCATCTGAGGAGAAAGTTACTCTACCCGTCTCATTAGTCAAACCTTCAGTCCACCAACGCTGCCACTCTGTTTTCATAGTATCACTTGTACTATCACAAACGGATGAGGTCCACTGAGCAAAGATAAAGCTGGTGTTATTTCACCCCTGGCCTTTCTTGACACATGGATCGCTTTTGGGAGCCATACAGAAACACACAGGTTTTTCAGACTTGTGACACCAAATACAGAACGTGCATAGAAACTCACCAATAAAAGGTGCAAGGTTCATATTTCTTTAATTATATGAGCGCATAGTGGAGTCCAGCCCTCTAAAGTGGAAAAATAGTGCTTATTTTTCTTATTTCTGCCAAATAAAGGTGAATCTACACACGCAGCTCTGTTAAATTTGCAGTACCCCATGTCTTAAACCTTGACATACACCATATACAGTAAATTCCTCCTTTAAACTGAGATAAATTCAGTGAGACACAGTCCTATGATAAGCTGATATTTCACAGATTCTAACCTGTAAGCTCAAAATCCCTCTTATACAATATTTCATTTGGATTCGGGCATATTTGTATCTGCTCTGTGGTTTAGTAAGAGTCTGAATTTGCAGGAGTCGGTGGAGTAGTCTCCAACACTATACCTCCCTAATTACAAACTCGGTTAACATCTCACTCTAACATACTGTGACCAACGCCTGGATAATTGATGGGGAGTGAAAGAGTTTACTTTCTGAGTGTAAATGAAAAGTAGGCTCACAGCAGAGTAGCCCAGACGTTTTTGGGAGCACACACTGATTGCTAATGAATAGACTCGGGGTATATTGATGAAGTTTCGGTTGATTAATTCCCCAGTTCCACTGTAATCCATCAAATCCATCAGGTATATTTGCATGCATTTGCTTTGTGCTACGCCAAATTGTTTTGTGGACAAAAAAATAAACCATTAGCTTTAAGCAATTAATCACAGATCGGACCTGCTAATCTTACTTGAGAACAACAATATTGTGGAAGTTCGAGGACCAGGAGAGACGATTATGGAAGTTTGTTTATGTGATTCATGTATTCATTTCAGAGAGATAGTCTCGCTCTCTTTGGAGACACAAAGTCTCAAAGCTTAGAAAAGCAGAGTGCCTGCCAAGCCATATCAGTGATGGCCTCACAATTTGCAACTCATTAACATTACAGTAGAATCATATTTGAACATAGTAAACACCTCAGTGGCTCTATAAATAAATAAAACTTCGGTTGTTCAAGAGTAATTAAATAGGAGGTATTTCATATATCAGCTCAATAAAAATGATTGTGTTTGTTTTATTCTATAGGAAAATCAAACAGGTTATAGATGTTTTTCTTTTATGCGAGTCTGGATATTCAAGTTATACTCACACTTCCTTGACTTGAATAAATAATGGGAGCATTCTCTTCCTCCGTCTTTTCCTCCTCTGAGTGTCTCTGGGGACTTTCTTTGACTTCCTGCCATTAAAGAGACAGCCCACTGGAGAACAGTGGGTGACTGGCATGTAACTACCTCTGCTCTATGACCGACGCTCTGCGTAACTCAACTGGACATCTGTGGAATTCACTCAAAGGGTAGTTTACTTAGGAAAAATAGAGAGAAAAATAGAAAAGAAATAGATGTTTTTGCTGGGCGGATGCGGAGCGGCAGACAGAGATTCAACGGTACAAGATGTTTACAGAGGCTATAAAATCAGACAGCTGTGTGACATCCAGAATCAAAAGTGCAATTCAGATAATGTACACAGTTACATAACAGCAAAGCAGGGTTAATATAACTTGTGTTGTTGTCTGATAGAAGCTTTGTTTGAAGAAATACAGCCCTTCTGCAAAAATTTAACACAATCTATATTAGAGTTTATTCCATAATTTTAGAGGTTTTCATGAGACCGAGGGTGCTGAACTTTTGTCAGCTAATAGAGATACTTCTGTAATCTTTCCAGTTAACCCCCATGTGCATGTTCTTCATGTTGACACTGACATTTGTGCGTCTGTGTGACATCTCAGTTTGAAACTGGTCACACGGCATCACACAGAAAGCACTCCTAAAGCACATAAAACTCTCCTACTGACAAACACTTTGACAAACAATGTGTCAACCATGAGGAAAACAGCAAACACAGGCCGGTTTTAGTCTGAGAGCCTCATCCAGTAAGCAAAACAAGTTATCCTGTGAAGCCACAGACAGACACTTGGCAGAGACCACACACCCACGGAAACACAAATATACTACAGCGTGACCACTTCAAAAGAAAGGGATCCAGTCTCATGCAGAGTTGTTATAGATAGATTCAACAGGGATCTAATTAAAACAGGAAAACTGCATTCCGATCTACCGTTAAGAAAACATAATGAGATGATATCAAACAGAAAGCCAACAGCCGATACTCCTTGCAAAATGATTCTCTTTTATTTTATTTTTAAGACTGTTGTTCCACTCTGTTGGTCAACTTTGCTAGTGCTGCATTGAAACGTCACACCACCCTCCTTACCTTGTGTAGCCACTGGGTGTAATTCTCCATAATGTGCTCAAGCTGCTGGATCTTCTGGTTGGGAAAGTCTGGCTCAGGTGGCGGAGCATCTCTTTGGAGAGAGTTGGTGCTGTGTGTCGTTGGGCTACCAGCTTTCGCCTCCCTGCAGGAGCCTCCTCTGGCTCCCTCTCCCTCAGGTAGGATGAATGTATAGGTACACTGGCCATGCTGGATCTTATGAAAGCGTCTGTTGCTGTAATTATTGTTACTACTTCCTCCACTACTACTACTACTGCTGCTGCTGCTGCCGCCGCCGCCGCCACCTGTGCTGCTGGTGCTGCTGCTATCCGTCCCTCTCCTCTGCTCCCCTCCTCCGCAGCTCACAATCACCAGAAGTGCTGCTAGAGAGAGCAAGTGGTGGCCAAAGTTGTACCACAGCATCATATCAGCCTGGGGTAAAAGTTGCAGATGAATAAAGTTCTTGTATCTTTAGTTGCTCCTTCTTTGTTTGTCTGGATGTTCCCTTTAAAGCTGGATCAGAAAACAGTGAAGAACACCGTTAGCCTGGAACATGCGTCATCCATCCTTACATTGGACCTCCATCATTGAAACCTACTGTAGACTCTCACTGTGGACACTTACACATGCTATGTTTCCAAAGCTCTTAAGTTTTTGTCCTGGCAGGAGAAGTTGCACGCCTCTCTTGCAGAGTGACAGCTTGGTTATAAATCTTGATGTTCCTCCAGTAAGTCAAAGCCAGACTGTGCGCTTGCATTTATCAATACGTGCATTTAAAATAGGTGCCGGGTAAGCTGGGATGGTGTCGTCAGACCTCCCCTGGTCTCTCTGCCTTCCCTTCCTCCTCTGCTCTCTGACTAAACAACTGGGGAGAGTGAGAGAGACGCTCACTCTGAAGAACAGTTCCAGGTTTCCAGCACACTCTGCGCCTGCCCCTTGCAGAGCCTGCAGAGGAATGTGAGTGTGCATGGACGAGTGTGTGTGTGTGTGTGTGTGTGTGTGTGTGTGTGTCAGCCTGGCAGAAAAGGGACCCCAGCACAGAGGATGTGCTTAGACTAAGAGGATCGGTTTACAGGCGCTCTGACTGGAGGCTCATGTGGTTGACCTGCCTTTTTGCCTGTGTTTTGACACAAAAAAACTTGTCTAAACGTGTGTGTTTAATTTATCTGCTCCTGAGATACTACTCTAGTCCCTTCTATACTGTATGACAGGTGCTATATTACAAGAAGGGACGAGGGAGGTATATTTCTAGGTGTTTTTATAGTCTCATTTTGAGACTTTTGTCTATCCCCATACAACAGAAAACCATCATCATGGCAAGCGAGATCTTTATAGAGGCAGTTTTGGTTTTCATCCTCTTTTCAATGGAGGTCTTATATCTTCCATGCACCTTAAAGTTTTAATCCATAATATTTTCATCATATATATCATCCATATATTGGATATTATTTATGGCTGGCATTTCTGTTCTAGCCATTAAATGTATTTACATTTATTAGTTACCTCTCTATGTCACATTGTCAGTGGTGGAGTCTGGCATTCCTCTGCTGGATTCAAATGGTATTTGATTTGCAGGAAACAATCCACGCACAACACAGTCTGCAACAAGGAAAATACACAAGGTGCTCGTCTTCTTCTGTTGTATCTCTAACAGAGATACAACCAGGTCTTGTAAGCCGTACTTCTTTCACCAGATTTGTTTTTCATTTTCAAACTTGTAGTCTTTCGTGCCAACCGCCGCTGACTCAGGTGACATCACTGGAGGCAATTTATCAAAAGGCTTTATACAATATTTTGAGACTTTGATGGAGTTCCCCTTTAAGGATTATAACTTTAACGTAATGATGTAGTTTTCATTTTGACACTTTAAACTTCAGTATTGGCCGTGACTGAATGACAATAGTAATGTTCCATCATTGTAGCCCAGAAAAAGCAGAACCAATTTGAGTGTGAGATTCTGCAACAATCTCTGCCGCTAAGATTTATTTTCTGTCTTTCATCCATCTTCTATATCTCCATTACATGCATGGTCCCTATCTTCATTCATGTTATGTACAGTACAGTATCTCTCTATCACACGCACCCTCTGTTGTCAAGAAAACAAAAGTGAAATCCAAGAATGAGCAGGGGAAGAAGGAATGTGTCTTCATCATTAGGCCAGAAGAAGGAGCAGAGTGAGCAAACACAGCACTGAAAGGCTCTGGGTCAAAGGTCAAGTGCTTGTTATGGTCAGTCCATTTTAAAATCTGTGATTTGGGGAGATTTCTGGCCGGACTTCTACATTCCTCTTTACTCAAAAACATCCAAATCTGTGTGACAGTTCATGTGCTTGAGTGTGCATGTCCTTGCTTCTATGTATGTGCATGCACGCCATTGTGCACACGTGTTTACTGTCTCCATCTACCTGCTCATGCTTACATGTTATACTGTATATGTCTGCACGTGTGTGTGTTTGATAGAGGGTGTGTATTCAATGATAGCAGGGGGCTACAAAAAGTTGGGCCCTCTGTGTGGGAGCAGAGGGACGGAGTGAACAAAGGCATGAAGGAGACCCACGATAAACTCCTTCAATAACCCAGATTGGCCAAGACACAAAGCATGTGCAAATATCTCTTGGAGCGCTCGTCTTTGGTTGACGTACTTTTCTGGTCTCCTAATATCGGGGCGCCAGTTACTGTGTCCAAGGGAAACTAAGTGGAAGATAATCGGCACCTCTGGGCAACCTTGAGTGTGCAAAATGAAAACTACACATCACTCCTATGAACAGCTACACAAAAAACCCACTGATATGGAAAAGAAATCAAGAGGTGAACAGTTACATCTAGTCTTCTGTGAACAATGAGTTGACCAGTTTGCTAAACCCCCTCCCCTGAAGAACAACTATTCAATTAGTTAGCAATCCTAATTAGTTACTGTAGGCCTGTGAAGCTTTGGATTTCTTCACGTCTCACATTTTCAGGCTTTCCAAAACCAAAAATACAGAAGCAAAAGTGTAGAGAATGGATTTAATGGTGTGTTTATCGTCTTTCTTTCCATGTCTCTTACATGGACCATCGACTGGTGAGGATGTTGACTTTTTACCCGGGACATGCAGCGCAGTCTTTTAGCAAAATATAATTTATGTAGCCATCAGCTTGATAAGCATAGGAATAGTAACTAAGGGGGAAGTTAAGGTTTTCAAAGCTACAAGAGTACAACCATTTGCTAACCCTTGAGGTACCATGCTGTATGTCCCGTACTTCCTGTCCTACATACATATCTAATGCGCACACAGCAATAATCATTTTGCTGATGACAATCAAACACAGTGTAGATCATGACAGTTGTGAGAGGCCTCGAGGCAGCTGACCTTCATGGGAATCTGGCTTATGTTTTGCTTATGAAAGGTTTGGGAGGACATTTTGTATAACTCAACGTCAATCTGAGTGACACTGCCTTCCGCATCTAATCTAAAATTGAATATCTGAAGTGGGAACATAGAGATCAGACATAAGATCAGAGGTTTTACATCTTTTTCCAGTCTCTCATGGTATAACTTGTATAATTTTGCTTTCTAATTCAGTTAGCAGTGGTTGCTGCTTACAGGTTAAATACAGTCAAGGGGAATGGGGACAAACTTCTATTTTTGTTCGCCTGACTTTTATAGGTTCGGCTTGATTTACTGACTAAAATCTGTTTTAACAGTGTCCCCTTACTTTCCAGTTACCATAATCCTAATGAGAGAAGCTCGCTCAACTAGGTTGCTTTCACTTACTATCATGCACTCACAGCAGTGATCTTAACAGTAACAGCACATGCTTTGTTGACTTGTTTGACCTGGGCTTTGCCTGTAAGGCTACATAATACATAATATTATAATTCAATCTATGTTTTGATTTAACAACTGTCTTGCCCAAAAACACTTCGACATGTGGAGAGGAGGAGCTGGGCAACAAACTGCCAATGCTGTGATCAGTGGACGACCTGCTCTACCTCCTGAGCCACAGCCACCCACACATCATTGATCATAAAGTATTTTATAAAACTAGATGTATTAGGTAGGGTGAGTGTTTTTAATAATACAGCAATTATTTTGTGAGGGTACAATTATTAAAGGTACCCTGTGGAGTTTTGGACCACTAGTAGTGCTATGGAGCAATGTTTTTACGAATGGGTCCCTTTTGTATGTATCGTGCACAAGGATGCACATGTGTGAGCATGATGGTGCCGTGATATACATTACTGCCATCAGTTTCACGCAGTAACGCACCAAGAAATGCAGCAAAGTGCCAGCAAAGGCAGTGAAGAAGAAGACTACAAGCTAGCAAACATGGGTACAAACAATGCAGGATTGAAATGGTTAAAAATTGGCCAGGTTTTATGAGGAAGGAAATGCATTCAACACGTTCGTTAGACCTCAAGGATGTTTTGGTGTGAAACACTGAACGTAAACATAATTTTTGTTTGTTTACAAGAGCACCATTACGGAAAGTACAATAGCCAATTTTTATCATAATTTGTTATTTATCAGGTTTTTCCTAATATATTTCTAATAATATTTTTTGCTTGTTTGTTTTTGGTTGAAGAGCCCCAGACTTCATTGTCTCCCCACACTTCTGAAACCAAACCTATGCCTCTGAATGAACTGTGATACCCATGGAAAAATACCTGAAAATCAATGAATTTTTATTCACTGTTTGACATCTCAAAAATGCGTGACACTTACTATTGATACATTTGGCTCTTTAATCTTCTATCTCTGCCCAGGACACAAAGAAACAAACTGCAGGTTATAAATGCAGTTGTCAATGGATGTAAAAGGCAAAAGCGTTCTGTTTGACACCAAAGGCAAACCTCAGCAACTCATTCAGACATGCCTGAATAGATTCAGCACTCTCAGTGTTTGCCCATTTCTTTTAACTAGGAATTTGAATTTGATTAAACGGTTGCATAACCTAGCCAAAACACTGATGGCACCTTTTCTTTCACCCCTAAGCTTCACCGCTTGTCATGGTGATGGTGATTAAAGTGTACACACACACTCAAACACAGTGTCATGGTAATGATGAACCAGTGCCAGCATCTTTACAATTGAGTCATCAACAAAAGGGACCTATTTGCTAATGCAGGTCACTCCAGTGTATTATTCTCCTGTTTTGAGTTCAGGGTGGACCTGTCATATTCTGAGTTCCTTCTGAAAGATCGACAGTGCGGTCTGCTGAGGCATTTACAGAGCGTTAATCTCACGCACAATGGCCATGTTAGCATTCTGCAGAGTGATGACTTCACTTTTCACACTCAACGGCTCAAACGTGAGAGTTAAGGAATTATACATTTGTGAGTGCTTTGAGTGGATTTGGGTTATGTGAAGGACTCTGAGTGGGTGTGCTGAGGTGTATGTGTAGGGAGTAAAGAGTTACACTGGTGGCTTACTCTCTGAAGCCACTTCAACAACTTTGCAATAAGCCTATAGAATAATAAACTCCTGTTTTTAAGCCTGCTTACAGAAATCCTTTTGGAAAATAATACTGATGCTCACCCTCCAACGGTTTTCCTTGTAGAGACAAACATTAAAGGATTAAGAGGAAAAGTAGACACTCCGAGCATAGAGTTAACAGAGGCCCAGCAAGAACACAAGTTTTGCTTTGCTACGCCCTCTGAAGAATGAAATTAAGAATTAAATCCTTTATTCCTCACAGACATACAGTATTTCCAATGAAGAAAAGAACATTTAGCTGAAATAGCATTCTTTGGTTCAGTGCTAGTGGCATGGCTCTAGGATTGGCAATGTCAGTCTGTCAGTCAATCCACCACTTTGGTCCAAACTGAAATATCAATATCACTAACAATCAACTATTTGATGGATTGCCATGAACTTTGGTACACACATTCATGTTCCCCTCAGGGTAAATTGTAATCACTTTGATGATCCCTTAACTTTTTATCTAGCGTCATCATCAGGTCAAAATTTTCATTTGTACAATGCTTTGGTTTATGACTAAATACTTTCAAAATGAATTATCTTCTGCTGTACTTTGTGTTTAGCACTAGCTAATGTTAGCATGCTACCATGCTAAATTAAGATCGTAAACATAGTAGGCATTATACCAGCTTAATTTCAGCATGTTAACAGTCATTGTGAGCAAGCTAGCATGCTGACATTAGCATTTAGCTCAAAATGCCTAAGTACAGCTTTACAGTGCCACTAACCTGTAGATTCTTAGTCTCGTTATCTTCCGTTAGATCAACAGTCACTGACAAGACAGACATAAACATACAGTGCTTAGAGATCAATAGTGGACTAAATTCTGCTGCAGCAGCAGATGATTTAATGGATTTCCTAAACAACCCATTGTAACACGTGCCTGCCTGGACGAATGATGTCATCAGGGTGAGACCGCTGGAAGAGTGACACTGCGGGGCCATTAGCACAAGGTGGCTGTCATTCTTCGTTATCCCCCTGGACTCCCAAGCCTATGATCACCACAGGCATGGCCTTTATCTCCTGTCAAAGCAGCCATGCCCAATCCTTGTCCCACTTCAATCCCTCCCATCCTCGACTTATGAGGCAGAGTTCAGGCCAAGGTGAACGGAAAAGTAAGGAGGTTTCTGTCTCTCAGTATGATGCTAAATCTTTTATTCCAGTTCTTAATTGAAGGGGCAGTTTTTTTTTCCCCACTCACACTTACTTGTCCAACAATGTGAGCAACAGAAAGGGAAAAAGAAGTAAAGAAAAAGAGGGCATCCATGGTCAAGGTAACCGCTCTCCTGTTTGTCTAACTGTTGGGGGTATGGCACCATGGTTGCGCGACATAATAAATGTCAAAACATCAGCAAACAATAGAAACAGACAAAGGATCCATTTTGAAGTTTAGGCCTCCAGCAACTTTTGTGGTTTAGATCCCATGTTTGTTTTGCTTCACCAATTTATCATTATAGCAAAATCAATGTCAAAGTTCAAGTTGATTTGTGTATTTCTCTTTTTAAGGCGTTCTGTATATTATTGTGTACTGCATTGTACCGAGCCCATCTGATTTTTCCAACTTCTCACCCTCATGCTTCCAAAGCCTCATAATGAACTGCCACACGTTATGTATTTTAGTTTAGTTTGTCTCTATTGTGTACAGTGGAAACATTTTCTGCAAATCACTGAGATCAAATTTATCACAATCAAGTTTATATGATGTCACTTGAACCCTGCTTTCAATTCGCAATCAAAAGCAACCCCATGTGAAAAGAAATGCACAAACAAAATTGACCTTTGCTGCTGCAATGTTTGGTTGTTTCAAAGGTCAGAAGAGGGTTTGGCTAGACTCGGGGTATCTGAAATGGTACTCTGGGTATGCTACTCTCTGTTCTGCCACTAATCTAGAGAGCTGAGTAAACTGTGCAATGTAGGTCTGCAGAACACAAAAACAGATGCTAAAACAAGACATACACACAAACACACAATGTATATGATCAGTAGACATGTTGCTTGCTTAATCTCGCAATCAGAAGTCTCTTATTGATCAGTGTCAGACTGATACTCACAGACACACCAACGAGAACAGACTTACATGTGGACCTGTAATCATGACAATCATGACAATTGACATAACATAGCAGGAGAAATAATGGTTAAAAACTGTCTGAAAACAGCAAGCAAAGTAAGAAATAGTGCAGTGTGCTCGTAATTATTTTATAATGCAGTTCATCAGGTTTCAGTGCAGAGCTGCAGTTTATCTCAGTCACCTCCAGCTTTCTCTGCAGTTTACAGTTACACCTCCACCATCTCATTCAAATGCTGCATTTTTTTTTTGTATCTCTTTGCCCTTTCTACAGTAATTGGAGCATAAACAAGCAAGGCAAACTTTTTGAGTAGATTTCTGTTATGATACCCGAATTTCTATATTTTGGAACAAACAAGATTTTGTATTCTTGTGGCATTCTTTAGGACAATTTTGGTATATTTCAACATGCTCGTCCTCATTTCCCCAAATCTCTATAATGAATTGGGTGAGTGCAAAGTTAGCATGACCCATAGAGTCACAAAGGCCACATTTATTGGAGGTACATCAGGTTAAAATATACCATAATATTCCTTTTATCACCGCCTAGCAAGACGACTCTAATCATAGTCTACCTGTCATCCTGTATGGTGTCTTGTGTATTTACTCAGTTGTTCAGTATGTGCGCCTTTTCGGACTGTCAGGAGTAAAAGATTTGTGTATGTTTGTGGGAGTAAATTCTTTTGTATGGCGTGTCCTGTCTTTGTATGTTTTAATATCAAGGTCTGTTCCCAACTTTAGTCAATAACTATAGGATCCTCACCCATCACATTCCTCAGCCTTTAGCCAGTGTACATTCTTCATCCTCTTCTGCCACATCAGATAAAGTGAAGTTTAACATTGTAGACAACAGCAAGCCAACACCTGATACAAGCTAAAGACTGCTGATATCACTGTGTTTTGTGTATTGGTTATAAACAGAAACATGCTTTTCTGTGAATCTGAGCAACGCAGTTAGACTGCGACTATCGCATGGCGCTCTTGCCTTGGTGTTTGTCAGCGCTCCATAACATTCTGAAACAATGGAACCTAATCTGCTGCGGGTATGAGGCAGCAATGCAGCCTTAATTAGCGATAACTAATTTAGCCTGGCTACTTGGACCACTGTTGGACATTAATCATGATGTCGCTGATGGAGACCCTTTTTGTTGGCCTGAGATAGATAGATATTGTCCAGTGTCATACATCAGAGGAGACACAGTAAGCCGAGCTATATGTTCTTACTTAGTCTGCTAATTTCACCGGTGGCAAGCATTGTTTGCTCTCTTCATCTTAATGCACAGCCAGCTTGCTGCCATTTGTCATGTTGGATTTTCTTCTGTGGTAATGGGGCCAGTCGGTCCTCCTGACATGGGAAAAGAGCATGACATCACGCATGGTTATTTTCCTGACTTAACCTGCCTGTGGAATCAACAACACATATTGAGTCAGTGTGTAGGTGTGTGTTGTATGAGGTCATACATGTGAGAGCAATAAATACGTCCACCTAAGACTCTCTGCCTTTGGTCTACTCAATTGCATGTTGCCTATCACATTCACACATGACTCACGCACAGCGAAGCAGTGTTGAAAATGGACATCACACCCAATTTGCCACACATACACTTCCTGTGTTTCATAGTTCTGTGCATTTGTCTTCTTTCTTTTGGGATGATTTATGGCAGTCTTTCAAGCTGAGACAAATGGGGAAGGGGCTGCTTAAACCGCCAGCTTCACCTCTGAGCCCAATCCCCTTAGCTGAGTCCTAACGTACTGTATGAAGGATGAAGGGTAAGGTATCTGATAAGAGGTCTGGTGAACAAGGGTTGGCCTGTGTGTTTCACTGTCCACCCCACCTACACCTTCTCAAAGCTCTGTTTGTGAGTATTATGAAGTATGATACAGCCAACACCAGACAGAGCAGGGTTTTGTCGATTCTGCCACAATGGTAATCCTTTAATGGACAGAAGGTTAGTTTGCTGAGAGCCAAAGAATGCTCACAAAGTCTTCGCAGTGTCAGGTAGTGCATACTCTAGAGAGACGATGGATCATTATGATACATTACGATCCATCTTCAAACCTGTGTTATCTAGGAGCGATAAAGAGAAAACTTAATGCAGCGGACTTGTTACAAAAACAGCAGAGAACAGCGGTTTGATTTATTAGATTTCAGAAAACGGGTTAAAGTTCCCTTAAACTGTGTGACTAAATGCTGCTAAAGGTCTGTGAAATCAATCACCAATTGTTTAAAGAATGTTCACGAAGAAACATGCACGATGGAAAATTTATGTTAGCCAGCCTGCTACAGTAAGTCACAAAGGTGCAAGCATGTCTTCGGCTCACAAAAAAAGAACCCTTGCTATGGAGTTTTTACAGTTTATTATTGTTCTTTGTAGTAATCACTTAGTAGACACAATAAGTATTTAAGACACATAAAGCATCAAAAATGCTTACATCTTTTTTGCATCCTTGTTTTTTGTTATGTTTTAATTAACCGGTATGTATGGCAAAGCAATGAGAAATAAATATGTTGACTATTGTGAGTTAAAGTCCGACAAACTCTTAAACTTTGACAGTTGTCATGTTACATGTGCTCAAGACGTAAATATTTGCTTTGAAAATAAAATAAATCAACTGCACATGGCCACCAAGTCCCATGGGACCAATCACGTTAAAGTTGGTTAACTTTTACACAAACAGAAGCATCTGCATCTGTTTACCATCTCCCCTCATCTGTTTTTGGTCAAGCAATACTCAGATGGGCTATCCCCTATTTTCTTTACATAAAATTATGTTTCTCTTTGGTTACATTATACATAGGCATGGCATTGAATTTCATTTTTACACTGATGACACCTCTGATATTCCTTCCTGTGAAGCCCAACAGCCATACTGATCTGTCCCATTTGGTTTTGTGGACATGAAAGGTTGGATGTCCACAAAATTCAAACAAAAAAATACATTTGCATCATTGGTCAAGAGGATTTGCATGCAATGTTTAAGCCATATCTCGGGGACTTTGCTTGTTGTATGCTTTTTGCCTCTAGCTTAAATTTGGAAAACCATGTTAGCAAGCTTATCCAGTCCTTTCTTTATCATCTAACAAATATTTTTAAGATTAAATCAGTTTTAATGTTCAATGATTGTCATACATGCCTTCATTTTCATGCTGCCGAACTACTGCAGTGGTCTTTTAACAGGTATTAACCAAAACTAAGCGTCGTCTAATGTACACTTATTAGGTAGATAGGTGAGTAGGAAAATGAAATCAAGCAAGAGAAAAAAAGCTGAATTCCTGAACACTGTCAACACTGACAAAGGTCCATGACTGAAATGCTGTATTTCTAATAAACCCATCTGATTTAGGATTGATTTCAAGATTTTATTGATTACTTTTTCATCTCTAAAAAGTAGCCTGATTTATAATTATTCTCCCCATACCAAGCAATGTGCAACCTGAGGTCCTCATAAAGAAAGGTGCTGGCTTGTTACTCTGTTTTATACTCTATACATCTTAGATTTTATTTTATGGCTGATTTAATGATATGATTTTCTACTTTGTTAATTCTATTCCTGTATTTTGTTTTTATCAATCTGTTTTATGCATTTTGTTGAAAAATCCCTTTAAATTGATATTTATTCTGCTGTCTCTCTCTCCCACCTTCTCTCTTTCTCTTCTACAGACCCACAAAATGGTCTGTTTTCAATTTTACCCTCGACATGTCTACTGTATCTGAATCACCTGATGACAACACAAAGTGACTCTCATATTTTCATTCTCTGCAGCCCTGACATTAATCAGCTGCTTTTTCCTTGTTGATGATAGATAGTGATACCACTCAGTGTTGGGTTGCCAGTGTAGTCTGTCATCTAGTTGGTTCATCAATTTACTTAAAACATGCAGTAGTTGTAGTAAAGTTTCTACCTTAAAATTCATTTTGGTCTTTGCTGCCAGCAAATAGAGTTTGTTAACTTATACTTTTGTTAAAGTCTATAGTAATGTACGCTGTATTTTAGTTTTTTTTTTTTTTTTTGCATTTTTGTTCATTTTCTTCTTATTATTTCATAATATTAGTTCATATTAGAAATCTACCATCAATGTTGTGTCTTTAAGATGACAAAAAGTAAGAAAAACATAACTTTTCATCAAAGTGATTTGACAAAGATATTTGTCATCACCTGGCCAGGTGAAATGCTGCACAATGTGTTGTCATCACCTCAGACTCATTGACTTACCTTAGGTTACACTAGGTTTGATGAATGCAATGCACTATGAAAATATGTGTTTCCATATTCTCATATGTGGAAGGGTCATCAACTCTCTGTGTTTGTATTGGTTCACATAATGAAGAAATGTCGCCACACAAAAGGAGACTGGAGCAAAAATAAACTGGGTTAAAAAATAGTCTGTTGTCAGTGGAATAATTGCTGATTTTGACCCTTTGCTCATTTTCACATCAAGTCATGCATTCCTGCAGTAATTTGAAGGAAATGGGTTGTTTTGCTTTTGTTTTCTCATTGCCTTTCACCACACTGATGACCCCTCCATGTATTTTCAAACTTCTTTCTTTTGTTTTTTTTGTCTCCAGACTGTATTGTGACTATGACAGAAGTCCACTGCGGCTGAACTGAAGGAAAAAGCAGATAGTGATCCACATCTTCTGGCATATCTCAACTGGACTGTCATCCTGAAAACTGGATTAAAAATGTCAAAATTTCATAAAGTCTGTTGTCAAACTAATTGCAGTTTAAGAAGTGCATGAAGCTGATCTTTCTCAAAAAGGACATTTTCTGTAGCTCGACAGAGAATCAACGCCAAAACATTAAGCTAAAAAGATTGTGGGATATTACATGCTTTTACCATTTAGGGTGGTTATCTTCTTTTTGCACAAATATCAGCTGGTGACCACACATTTAAGTTGCGATAGCGCTGCAGTGCTTTTCTGCTGACTGGTGCCAAACCTGCTACTGTGCCAAAATTTGATTTACAGCACTCTGAAAGGATATGTTTTGAGCTTATAAGATCATATTTTTATGACAACCATATGGAAAACAGCACCCAACAGATATGACCACATCCCTATGCACACTCGTAAAAATTAAATGTCACTGAGCCAAAGCAATTCATTTTTGTCTCATGCTACAGAGTTGATCTTATGCAGTACTTCTCCCAGATTTAGCAAGTGCGTGGGATTGTGTGTAATGTCAAAGTGATATGAATAAATAAATAACACATATCACTAATGTTGATAGCACCTCTTGCTTTGCCCTCTGATAACTGGATACATTAATAGACTTAAACCATAAATACAGGGAGAGGAAAAAAAGGGAAAGTAAAATGAGAATTTCCACCTAGGGAGGCAAAGAAGCCTTGTCTACAGGTTCTATGAATATGGAAACGGCCTGTGAGGCATCATTGCGTCAGTGTCTGGCGACGCTTGCCTCAACCATTAGAAACACAATGAGGTCAAGGGAGTGAGTGACAGAGTGTAGCGTGGACTTTAAACACCTCACAGAAAGCAGGGCTTATTAGCTGCCTATTAAAACGCAAACAGCAAGAGAGCGTGTCTAACATGTCTCATTGCAAACTGGCAGTTATTCACCTGGTGATTTGGGCGGGTAAATTTCAGTGATCTGTCAGAAACACTGACCGTGCTACAAAACAGACCTTCATGTCCCCCTACACACTTTATGTGACGAAACACTTGAGTTGGTTCTCGGAGGTGAATTCCTCAGCTGCTGATCAGAAACAAATGTCTCATTAAACTGTCACGATTGATGAATTGATTCCTTTAAACCTGAGTAATTTGTGCTTACATGACTGATAACTTGACCTGATCAATTTCATGTCAGGAAATAAGTTACAAGGTGGAGATGTGGTATAAACTTGGCCACGCTATGTATATGTTTATCAGAGGTCTGTCATGTCAAATAAAGCCAGACGTGCACCAATGGTTTACATCACGTCACATTGTTGTATGGGTCAGCAGGCCAACACTAAACACAATCAATGACTGGTCCTCCTGCCTCGCCTCCAGGACACACCAGTGAGGGTCCTTAGCGCTTATTTGAGTACGTGTCTATGAACTTGTCACGCACTAAAGCCGGTATTACCAAGTAAAAATAAATGGAAACTAATTTAGCAAATGGGGAGCAAAAACACCACCACATGGTACATGACCCCTGTGACACAGGGGTTTGACCAGCTTGCCGATCTCTCTAGTTCTGTTTGTTGCTCCTAGTGGTCTAACAGTTGACAGAACTGGCGCCTGGAGGTGCACAGTGCTCCCCACTTTTCTCAGATTGGCAGACAGTTGTGGCTCATTCCCTGCTAGCCACCGCATGCTCTACACTGAGTTAAGTACTAGTTATAAATCACTAGTTCTGCACTTCTGAAAGGTCTTCTGAAGTTTGGATTCAGCTAAACATTACTTTATTTCCAAGCAACATACAGTGTATAGCAATAATTATTTAAACTGTGTCATTCTATAATAATGTTGTATGAAATGCCCTGGACCTGTTGAATAAGTAAGGGATTATTATAGACAAAAAAGTCGTATGTTCCATGATTGTTATAGATGACAAAGGAGGCTACAGACTACTTGCAAAATCGACTTCTCCTCATCTCTTTACTCATGACAGTGTGCCTCTGGTCATGTTTCCCCTCTCCTCCACTCCCTTGCAGCTGTCCCTCAGAACTTCAAGCTATGAGCTTCACCTTGGCTAATATTATTTTTGACGTCCTCTCTTTCCTTCTGATGCTAGTTGATTTGGACGTCCAGATTCACGTAAACATTTGAAATTAAATCTGTATGTTTTTGACTCAGAAGCTATTCATCTTTTTTATTATTATTTAATGAGCCCCAGTGTTGCTGTCTTTACCTACAGTAAACACCTGCATCATAGTAAGTAAAACTTTATATAGCACTCTTCAAAACCAGGGTTACAAAGTGCTCACAAAGTATTTACAACAAAACATAAGCACACATTGTTAAAGGACAGGAAAAAATCAGGGCAGAATAAATAGGTTTTGAAATAAATTTTAAGACATAGGTGTCCGATTATACTGTCCTTTTGCTAAAAATGTATCCACACCTTCCAGCCAATCAGAATTGGGAATTCTCAGTGGCCATGGTATAGCAAGGCATAACAGTTCGAGTCACAACAGTAATGGTAAATGTGTGGCTGGTGATAAATTGTAATCTTCATTTTAAATACCAAAGTTAAATCTGAAATCCTGTGGCTTTGATAAATTACTGATAAATAGTGTGGTTTGGTGATATCTTATCGTCACAGTTCTGACTTTAGATTTTCAGTTTTTCTCTGGGATACATTTTCAGAACTCTGCTGGGTGATGGCTGATGGTTGGATGTCAAAAGATTGAAGTAGAAGCATGTTTCTGAAAGATAAAGAAGATTTAATATGCAGCAGTCAAAATGTGGTTTTGAAAGATCTTTTATTTGAAGACTTTGACTTACCACACCCCAGGTTCTTGTGGATGGGAAAGTGTTTCTTCAGTGCTGCTGCTCTCAAAGTAAATTTCACAGTTGACTCTTTTATAGCATAGAGTTTAGCTTCTATGGCAGGAATCAGTATTGATCGAGGATTGTGTTTTTTTTAATTAATCAACTAACAAACTGGGGTCATGTTTGGGGAGAAAAATATGACAACCAACTGAACTGCTACCTGCAAGGTCAAATGTTTCATAGGTTTCCTTCCAAAACAAAAATATAAAATGTTTAAAAGGTCCTTTCTAGCCAGTTGAGTTTAGCCTTTGACGCCTCACTTACATTTGCCTGCACAAAGTTTTATTTGATGCAAAAGTAAAGTTCAGTTTTCAAAAACGCATCTGTCAGAGTGCATGATTGCCAGTGGCTATTTTTAAAACCAAAGCTTGAGATAACCTTTTGTCTTGTCCTAAACAAAAGTGAACTTTTGAATTGAACTTCTGAAGAACACAGGGAATTGGAGAGTCTGTCATAAACTGCGATGGCACCATCTTTTTGATAAAACATTGTGAAATCGAGAAATAATCTTGCACTAAGAAGAATCCCGTTATTTGGCCGTACAACATTTGTCATAAGTCTTCTTAATGATGCCAGATTCCACGATTTCTGTGGTCTATCCGAGAACATAGAATACATATGCATCCACCCGGACCCTCCAAACAGATAATTAACAACGAATGTGTGAGGCCAAACCTTTTATATGATCCGTAGCTCGTCTATCACATAACACCACACAGGACACTGGAAACCAGCCAGACTTTCAACACTACATCAAACCCCTGCAACTTTTAACATGCTAGCTGTTTTTTTCCCCCTTTCTTCCTCCCCACTGCTTCCCCTGCCATGGTGAGGGGGACGTTTTGTACTAAACACCTTCATATGCTGTGCTCTGGTTGCCAGGAAAGCTCTCCACACATGGAGATTGTCCCAAAGTGATGATGGCCTCTTTAGGTTGCATTAAAAAGTCCAGAGTTGGCCTGTCAATGCCACTTTTCAGTTCTCTGTCAAGCACCTTCTTCTGCTGGATGTCCAAACAGAAGAGGTGGAGGAAGATAGGTGTAAATCTCCAAGTTGCTAGTGATGACTATACTCTGCAGATGCTGCAGCAGGGTGGGCCAACTTGAGAGGGTGATGACCCAGCTCCTTGGCAAAACCACACCAGGAACGTCTCCTAATATCATAAATCAGCTGGGCTTTCTACCTTTGATACAGAATATGCTTTTGATTTCAGTAATATAATGTTCTTCTGGGGATTACAGCATGAAAAGTGACTTTAATGAATGACTCACTGTCTTGTCAGTGCGTACCTTTGAAGGATTTTAACCAGTCAAGAGGAAAGAATAGACAGAGATACAGTTACAATGGAGCTCTGAGGAATGATGTGGTCATCAATGTGATTTTAAAAGAGCAAAAACCATAAACTAGCAGAAAATAAAAAGACAAAAGCTTGACAAATCCTAGCTCTCTCCATTCTGGCTCCTCAAGGTCAGAATGCAGCTTTTTGGTCAAACATTTAAGTTAGTTTCTTGGAAATTGGCATGCTTTAGTTGGTGTTGTGCAAGTTACAAAAACATCTAAAATGACTAAAGGCTAAACATTCATTTCACAGAAAGAGGTGAAAAGCTAAGGATATTGTGTAAAGCTTTGTTAGATCACGCTTGGAATTTGTATTTCTGACCTCCAGTATATGCCATGGAAATTCTGTGTAGAGATTTTTTGTACAAATGTACTGCTGCTTCTTGGTATTCATAGGTTGTTATATTTTATAATTGTAGCCATAACCAACAATGACTGCTCACCTTTCCCTGTGACTGCTACTTGGGTCCAGCCTTAAATCCTCTTCAATCAAATTTTAATGTTTCTGTTTAGTGTCATATTTTTGTAGCTTTGACCACTATTCCCCATCAGATTTTATAGCATTGTACTCATTAGAAATGTTTCTTTCTTAAATAGAAACTCATCTGTTGCCAGAATACATACGTGAAAGAAACATGTTTAGAAGTACATAATGTTTGCCTCCTACTCCTCTAATTGGTACTTCATTGAATGTTGTACTGTAGTTGAGGCATATGAGTGTAATAGTATTGTCAAATATGCAGCTGGTCTCGTTTACATGCGTCGAACTTATTAACAGAAAACTGCAGCCACGGGTTAAACCGTTCAGACAGAATGAGCACCTGTATTCCACATTATATTACATAATTCCTAATAAAGCTAGTTTCAATTCAACTTTTCCCCCCTGCCATCCTCTTTACACGCTTGTCTAAAGTGGCTAATTGCATGGGTCTAAGGATAGCAGTGCCTATTGGTCAGTCAGTTGGTCCGCCGCTTTTGGTCATCACTAAAATATCTTAGTATCTCTCAATATCGACAGTGCGCACTAAAGAATCCTAATTTGAAAACACGTAAAGCCAAAGTAGATGATTTGGTTCACTTGTAATTACAAATGTAATTAGTAATTTGTCTCAAATGTTGGAAGGCTGAACTGGACAGCTGGCTTTAAATGTTGAATAATACTGTAAATGTATGAACGATGTGGAATATTTTAATGTTTGTTGAAAGGCTGATGCTAAACTGGATTGTTGTATGAATAAAACATTCTAGTAGTTCTTTACCTTAAAGCCCCCAGTAGTTAACATTAACACCCTTTGTGAAGAAGGTGAAAGGCAAACAGATTCAATTCCTTTGTTAACTTATTGTCAGCCACTGAGAACATACGTATGAACGTACAAGCTATTGCCTTGTTGTCGTTTCATAATGATGACCAACATTTAAAACTACCACTGTTGACAAGCATCAGCCCAAAAAAAGCAAACTAACAAATTAGTAAGGACCCTGTTACACTTGCAAAGCCTGCTGGTTTGTAACTGCCCAAGCAAACGCAATCAAGACTTTCCATTAACTGATTGTTTCTCTAAGCACCCCCAAAAGATTACAAAGATATAAAGACTAATATGAGAAAATTGTCAGGTACCAGTCGTCTCAGTAGCTCTGCCCCACAGCAAAAATTTGCAGGATAGAGTGGGGAGGATTTTATATTAATGTGTTTGTTATTTTTGATATACGTCCCTCCAGAACACCACACAAACACATGTACGCATGCACATTTAGCACTGCGGCAGGAGGCTGGCGATGTGAGGATGAGCTCTCAGGCTGGAACTGGAAGTCCTGCATGTGTAAAACAAAGTCACCTATAAACTTCAGAAAGCCATTACAGAGCTAGTTTCTAACAAAGCTTCATCTGAATGTTATGTCATGCCAGAATATCAATGTCATATTTTGACCAAAGTAGTGTACAACAACAAAAGTCCTCAAAATATTCATTAGAAAGAGGCATCAAGCCAATGCAGATGTTAACCTGACGAGGTTGATGGCAAAGACAAAGCCTATTGGAAGCTGATGTCGACTCTCATTAAGAACCAGGACTAGATCTCCATCTATGAGACCAGTGGCTTGGGTTCCAGCAGAAAATAGTTAGAGAACCACTGATTAACACAAGTACACAGCTATTTATGTCAAGGACAGTTTAACCTGGGGGTCAATGCTCAAAGTGTCATTCACAAAGGCAGATGGTGAAATGGGTTTTTCTTGTTGCTACTGAATTTTGTAGGAAAAAATAATCAAATTTCTGAATGTTTCAAAGAGGAAACATCAGGTAAAATGACTTTTTTCAGTTATAAACTATAAACTTCTGGCTAGCAAGCTACACCACAGAGATTGGAAGCAATGTGACTCATGAAAACAATCAAGCTAACGTTAGCAAATTACACACAACCAGTATCAGCACAGAGACATTTGCTGTGGCAAAACAAATTTTTATCAACAAAAATAAACTTAAAGTATTTTTGTTATCTGTGTGTGTGTAACATGAGCCCAAAGCTTGCTACACACACAGATAACGAAAATACAGTCCCAGTGGCAAACTACAGCAATTCATTATATACAAAGAGAAATATAAGAGTAAATATCATAACAATGAAATACAGCAGTGAGTAATAATAAATTATATTTCCAGTGATAATGGCAAGTAATGGCAAGAGGAATCATAAACTCTGCTAATTTCTGGGAGGAAATGTGCCAGCAAATAAACCCCCAGATATGTTGCCATAACTTTTATTCACAATCACGTTTGTATCTGGAGCATTTTTTTCAGCCACAGCAGTATTTTAAAAAGGGCTGTATATTTAAAAATGTCCCAAAATGGATCATGGTTGAAAAATATTAAATTTGACACAGTGAATTGTAAAATGATGTGTGAAATGTAAACTAGATGTAGACTGCACTAAATGGACTTTAACAATGAATACTACAATTATTCAGGCTAATTTCCATAATCATGCTCAGCCTTGTGTTTGAGTGTATCTGTGTGTGTAGTGTAGTGTTTTACTGATGTGGTGTGTGGGGACTAGCACCCTCTTTTGATATCACCTCCACCTCGCTGTCACCTTGGCGCTGGATAACTGGCCAGATGCAATCCAGCTTCTGCCTGGAAACTGAGATCTGTGATCCAGTGCTGGCACTGCTGCCAAGCTATTTGGTCTTTGCGGTGGTGATAATGTGCAGCCTCAATGGCGCTGTGGGCAAACTGTGTGATTATAGAGTGAACAAACTTTATCTCAAAAGCAAAATAAACATCTCAGATAAGGGACAACTCTGCTTGATTTGCTATTCCATTTTATTCTAAGAAGGATAAGTATTCAGAACATTTACTTAAGCAAAAGTAGCAACACCACACTGTTAACATTCTCCATTACAAGTAAAAGTCCTGCATTCAAAATGTTACTCATGTAAAAGTACAGAAAATTAGCAACAAAATATACCGAAAGTATCAAAAGTAAAAGCACTCATTATGCAGAAGGGCCTCTGTGAGTAATACATGTATTATTAAGGATGCAACATGTACAGCTACTTAATGCACCGTTTTATAAATTGGGGATTGGTATGTAACATTTAAATCTAAAAGTAACTAGTAACTATATCTGAAAAATATTGATTTTAATTGAAAACTTAATTTTATTAGTAATATAAGTATAAAAGTATACAAGTACATCATGTCCCATCCTCAAGGTGAAGCTGCAACAAGTCAAGTAATTCTGAATGTAGCCTTACCAGTGGGTAACGTTAGCTAGCCAGCTAAGAAGACACAACGGCCAAATAAGAGACTTTGGAGTTACCAGGAGTCGGGGCTACCACCTCCTCACACCTCCACCCCCGTAACCAAGCTAGCAAATACAGGACCAGTCTGTCCACTGAAGGCAGGGAGACCAAACTGATATCAACCCTCTTTTAAACTACCGGTACAACAGTTATCATATTACCGGGATTATAATGTACTGAATTTCAAATTGTAATCCCTTAGACTACTCGATACTGAAAAAAGTAGTCCGATTGATGTAACGCATTACAAAATAAGTTAATGTGTTACTGCCCAACACAGCTTTCCACCACTGTATTCTATTATTTTGTATTCTATTCTATTTTATTCTTATAATTTATTAAGAGTGTGTAAGGAAAGGCTGTGTGTGTGTGTGTCCATGCATGCATTTGTGCTCACAATCAGAATAAGAGGAAGGGGTGTGGCCTATTCCACTGTAAAGCGTCCCTCCTGGTGGCCTGGTGTCACTGAGGTGATGGGAGATTATACCCACACGCTTCCAAGTGTATGGAAGAAACACTATTTATTGTGTTTCATATCTGCTGAAAGGTGTCAGGACAGAGCAGCGTGACTGTCTTTTCGTTCTCTTACACCCTCTATTTTTACCAGCCACTGACAGCTGTACAGTGCAGTGGATCTGGGCAGCACATGGAACCTATTCTGACAGGTTGGGAACAATGCCAGACCCCTATCCACTCTGATTCCAACACAGCAGATTAATTGATTCTCAAATATTGATATAGTCCTGGTTTTATGCCTCATGTAAAATGTGAGACCAGTGGACCTCCTCCGCAACATCCTCATCTGTTTGAATTGCACCTGTGGGGACTTAGGAACTAATTTCTCAATGGTTACAATAAAAATAAAGTAAATTAAAAAAACACATCGGCCATCATGTTTCATTAAGATGTGCTTCCTTTTTATTTCCCCAATAACAGACTTCAATGACTATTTTATCCTAATTTATCTAGGAAGTCACGTTGTGTTAACAGACCACCCTTCTGTGTGTGTTGCTTTGGGAGATCCAGAGATGTCTGTTTATCTGTAATTATACAATCGCTTTCACAGCTGCTTGGTATTATGGTCAATTTGTTGCACAAGCCTTGATATGAGCCCACTGCACTATGCCACACTCCACCTATGCAATGATGTATTTGATTTGGCATCGGGATGCACACAACTGTCTACTTGACATCTCTAATGTGACAAGAAAAGCTGAACACACGCCAATAAGCTCATTCAGTGTCAGTGTGATCGATGAAAAGAGGTTTAGCAAAAGATTTTCACTTTAATTGCAGAACAGTCCCTTGACTCTGCCAGCATGGTGTGTGTCTGCGCATGTAACCATGAGTAAATGTGATTAATCTGAAAACCAGTGCATTCCCTTGAGTGGCCCTTAATAAATCTGACCTCAATTTAGCGATTTAGTCCAGAAAACTGCTTCATTTCATTTCAGGGTTGTGCTTTATTCCCTCTTCTCTTGACCACACATACCTGAGCTATGTCTGGCTGTGAGCTGCCAAAAAGTTTCCAAGCTTATTATTGCCACGTCTCTCTTGAGTGTCCTACACATGGCTGGAGAGATGGCATCTGCATTGAAAGGATATTTCTGCCCTGGCAGTTGAATGGGCTCTTTGTGTGTCACCGGCTCAAACCTGCGTTCTGCAGAGTGTCACGAAAAGTGCTACTCATGTCCTTATCTGAAAACGGACAGAAATGAGTTCCAGACTTGTGCTGGACGTTTAGGGGGAAAAGAGGAAAAAGTGTGCTATCTTAGATCTTGTAGGTGATTTGTCATCCCTTTGAAGGCCACTTTTAAATTCTGGCATGTTTTAAAATATTGTCATTGTGACTCACATTGTTAGCACTAAAGAAAGTTGCAAATTCCATTTTCATTAGGGTTGGTTTGGTTTAGAATCAGATGGCTTGTAGTGATGGAACCGGAAGTAATGTTTTCCGTAATTTAAAGCCGGTGGAGCGCTTCACATAATATTAAACATTATAATTCACTGTACTATTTTGCCTTGGGAATTTAGCTTTCAACCCTATTTGCACCTCTGAACTTGCATTCAAGCCTCCGAACATTAAGCACATAGCTAGCACTGAAAGGGCCTTGGAGCTCATTATACAACTGTAATAGTGTGCAGCTTAGTCTTGACAAAGAAATGAAGTTAGATCAGCAAAGGGTTTCATCCTTAACAGAATTATTTACATAAAATTCTTATTGATTATTTTGAAATTGATCTATAGTTCGGTTTAGAGAGATCACACTATGAGATTGACCACCTCTGGTGACATAAGTTTTGAGAAAACTGTCATTATCTGGCAATTAATAAACTTAATAAACACACTCTTCCTATATTATTTTCTATCAATTCATTACATGTTGTCTTGGTAGAAGATGAATATTATTCAAATTATTCTACGTTTTTCTTTTTGCATTTATTTGAGTTCACAGTCAAGATGCAAAACATGGGGCGAGACCATAGACTGTGTATAAAGATATGTAGTCTTATACATATACAGTCTTTGGGAGAGACACAACAACAGAGGTCCCTGGCCAGAATTGAACCAGAATGACTGAGATTTTATGCTATGTGTCATAACCACTAGGCCACCAGGACACCTCATACTTTTTTTTTTATTTGGGACATTGGTCCAAATAATATAGATCAAAATACATATTGATAGAAATGCAACAACAACAACAACACACACAACTCAGTTCGCTACTGAAGGAAGTCCCATAGCAGTCACATTCAACCTTAAACTTCACTTTCAGTGAGACAGGAATACTGAGGCAGATAGATCAGTGTTTTACAGGAGCTTTGCCACCACTTGACACTTTATTTGCTCCATCTACATAGCAGCACCCGCAGTTAATGCCGCCCAGAGTTAAGGACAGGATGTAACATTTAGAGTAACATTTCATTTTGAGCGGCAAAATTTAATAGTGCCGAGAGAATTGCTGTGTATGATTTGAAGTGTCTTGGAATATATTACTGAATAATTTCAACAGCTCATAATCAGCTGATAATGATTTGTGATGTGCAGTGTAAGTATGTGTAAGGAGGTCAGTGCACGGCAAATTTTCTACTCTTAATAAGTTTTGATTGTTGGTGACAATTATTTCAAGTGCTGATTGGAGCGTTGTTTGTCCACTTACAGAGCTGATGAGAAAAAAATAGCAACCATGTTAAATCAACGAATGGGTGTGAACTAACAGAAACACTGGCGTATTACTGATTTTTAACAAGTGATAAATTAACATTGACCATTTGGTTGAGTGTCTGTGCGTGTGTGTTTGAGAGAGAGGTGAAGCAAGGGGTTTCATGCTCATTCAATCACTGACTCCATATCTGTCATCACTGATGGAAACATAGCAGCTATAAAACACTGCATCCAAAAATACCACTGAACCACACCAACTTCAACTCTGGAGGTTGAGTGTACATGTTAAACATACATAGCTGATAAATCCATTATAAAGAAATGGGACATACATATTCTTACGGTATTTTCAAGGGTAAAAATACTGAAAATTCAGACTTTTAACTTACATTTAACTTAAGTTATGTTTGCTTATTGGTAGTGTTCTAAAAAATATGAATCAAAGAATGTGGCCTCGACAGTAATAAAACATTATTTAATTGACTATTTAAAGCAATAGTTTGCTTCTTTGCTTTCTTGCAGAGAGTTAGAAGAGAAGATTGCTAATGGAGCTACAGCCAGCTTAGTATTAAGACTGGAAGCAGGAGGAAACTGTTAGGCTGGCTCTGTCCAAAGGTAAAAGAAAAAGAATGTCTACCAGCACTGTGGTTAAACAAATGAGATATAACTTATCAATTAGTGAGCTTTAGAGGTGGTATGCAGATTTGTTTTTACCCTTGGACAGAGCCATGGTAGCTGCTTCCCCCTGCTTCCAGTCTTCATGCTAAGCTAAGCTAACGTCTCTTGGCTCTAGCTTCATATTTAGTGTACAGATATGAGAGTGGTACTGATCTTCTCATCAAATTCTCTGCCTGAAGGTGATCACATTTCCCAAAACGTAACTATTCTGTTAGTGTAGGGTAGTTTGAAAATTATTCATGAATACTTAGCATATTTCCTTTAAACCCACCTTGTCATAATGCCTTACTAAATTGCTTTAAATCTGATTTTATTTTTAATTCATGCTTTTGTCAGTGATAGTAAAATCTTAAGAGTTTACCAGTTCACCTCTCTGTGGTGGAGTGGGTTTACATGCAGGTTAACAAGCCCCATTTGTTCACACCTTCTCTCTCTCTTTACAAAAAGCAATGCTTTTCAATGGGGAACAGATTTTTTGTGAAAACAGCTGTGTGACTTGAGGAGGACACAATACCTCAACCGCTGTAGTAGGTCAGCTACAGTGAGTCAGATCTATAGGTTATGCGACTATAGACCTGGGTCTGATTAGAAACACTGTTCCCTCCCTCCAGAGATTACTGATTAGAGAATTAGAGAAACCCAGAGAGAGAAAGGGGATTCTCTATTTCAAATGATGTAATGGTTGCAGGGCCAAATTATCACACTTTATCTCCACTGCATTGTGTGTGTGTGTGTGTGTGTGTATGTATGGGTGTGGTTGGTGGGTGTGCATTAGTAGCGATGGATGGAGGCACCAGAACCAGAGTGAACGTCAGAGGTAAGTCAAGCCTGCTGTGTCCAGGACCCCTAATTCATCAGTTTCCAGGCACGCAACAGAGGAGGTCAGAGGGGTGTCTCTGCGTGTGTGTGTGTGTGTGTGTGTCAGATGTGATGGTTAAGGAGACGGACCAGACAGCTCATAGTGGGGGGTCACAGAACAGACAGAGACTGCTTTAAGTCTGAACCATGATTTACTTGGGAGATACTTGAGCACAGTGCCACCTGGCAGACTCCTTGAGATAAACTCAGTTAGGGTAGACAGAGACACATGAGTTTGAACATTAGCTTTATCAAATTTGAATTAACATAGCTTTACGTTGCTGTTTTTTCCCCCGCAGTAGCTTTTGTTCGATTTCAGTGTGGTTAAAGGACTAGTCTGATATTTGGGAAAGACGTTTGTAATGTTCTCGTGCAGCGTGTTGAAACTCTGACTAAACATCAAGCTAAACCGTAGTCAATGAAGACAGAGTTGTAGCAAGGTTGATCATTTACTATCGTTCTTCTTCATTAACATGTTGTGTGGTGAAAAAGCATTGCTTCATATTGGATGCAAGTGGACAACTTTCTGAACGTAGACATGTTCTGTGTCTCGTTTCTACCGAACCAGGAAGTCCTAACAGGAAGTGGCTAAACCGGAAGTGACATCATCGCGCACTGCGAACGAACAAATAATATCCATTTTTCCAAACACATTTGTTTATCTAAAAAATAGTTATCCAGTTCTCATTTTTCCACTAGAAAATAGCTACGAAGAAATGAAACTTTTTAAAAATAAAATAAATGCCTTAAGGCAACACAACGTTTATGTGCTTTCTTGTCAAATATTGATACCACTCTAATGTCTCCATGCTAATGAAGCTAAACCCGAGAGTTAGTTAGCTTAGCATAAAAACTGCTGTTTGTTAATGAGGTTTAGAGGCATTGGTAGTTGGATTTTTGAATTATGTCGAGAACCAGGCTAGCTGTTTCCCCCTGCTTCCCTTCTGTATGCTATGCTAAGCTAATTGACTCCTGGCTCTATGCACAAACATGAGAGGACCACCAATCTTCTCATCTAAATCTCGGCAATAGAGCGAATAAGAATGTTCGAACTTTTCTTTTAAAGTAAACTACATTTGGTTGCCTGACATTTACATTTTAGAGATATCAAGATATCAAGGATTTTTGTTTAGCATGAAAGGCAGCCTAAAGTACTGTAGATAATCCAACATAATTAACATGAATTTAGTTCCATCAGAATTGTAGTTAAATCATAAGTTTGCCTCTGGTTGAGCATTACATGTCATTTACTGTTGACAGCTACGGGAAGAAATGGGTGTCATTGCAATGTCATTCTTACTTAAAGGAAAAACATTAAAAACAAATTACACACAGCACAGGCTATGATTTCTAGATGACGCCAGGATTGTCCGTTGTGCAGTTTAAAAGATCTACTCCTTTCTTCCCTGAGTCTCTGTCTGTTCAGCTAATGACTGAAGGAGGCATTATGCAAATTGAAGGAATGTAATCTGAAGTTCAGCGTCTGAGTGCTCTGTAGCAGGGATCAAAGCAGTCAGTGTATTCCAGCTATGGTCCAACAAACCACTCAGGGCAGATGGGTCATGAAGGCCTCTGATAGCCATTGCCCCTGGGGTGGGACTGGGACAAGAGAGAGGAGGTTGGAAAGTATTTATTAGGCCTACATTATCTTACACGAAGAGACAAAGAAAGTGCTGCTGATAGCAGGGAAAAATCCTTGGAGGGGTCTCAGTGAACGTCAGCAAAAGGAGAAGCTGGAATGTTTGATTTCTTGCAGTTATTGCAGGAATTGGGTTACGATTCTTCAGCTAGCCCACCAACGCTACATGAGCCAGTAAAAGTAGTCAAGCCGATAAATCATCCAATTGCATGCCTTCTTTTTTCACCCCTACCTCTCTGTATCTATCATCTGTTCGGGAATTCCATATCATAAGAAAAGGGAAAGTAGAACTGAATTGTAAATTGTTGCACTGGGAATAGTGTCAGTTTAAATGCAACAAGGCTCTGATTTGCCAATTTATCTGAGCTGCGGAAATGATTACAAGTAGGATATGGGATGACACAGAGAAATATTTGAGTCACTGAATCAGTCATTTGTTGGGGAGATTCTTCATTCAGATAATGAGCAGTAGTTGGACAATGCATCTGCTTTATTTAGCCTTTTACAGAATTTGATGTAAAGGAAAAACATAGACTCTAGGTGTTGTTAGAGTGTGTGTGAAACCATAAATGAATGTGTGGTTAAAAGTAGTATGACAAACAAAAAAAACTGCTTCCCATATGGTGAAATAGCAGTTGGAAGTACAACACAAAAGTAGAACATTTCACTTTTTAAAATTATAGACTCTCTATTGAAAATGTATTTTTATTTGTATAAGTGTTTCCATTTCAAGTATTCACATCATGACAAATTGCTGTAAATGTAAGTCAAGAGATACAAAAAGGATATAAATCAGAATAAAGCATGACTGCCACCTGTTGGACAGAACAAGTAAAAAGTAACAAAGCTGAAATCACTGTAACAAAGTCCTATACTCATCACACTAGAGCTTAGTTTGCTTTTTCAGCAAACAGCCCACTTGAGCAAAATCTGTTCAAATCACAAAATAATTTGAATGGCAGTATTACACTTGAGTGGGCTTATGTGTTTGAGTGAGAAAGTGGGTTTATTATCAGTGAAGGCACGCACACACACACACAGCTGTGAACTATGTCATAGCTTATGGAGTTAAGTCCCAGACACGCTGTCTAGAGGTGGGCTCATCACTCAGCAGCCTAGGGGGCTATGCTGCTGGATGTGTGTAAATATGGGGCTATTAGGGTCATTGACTTTTTGTGCAAGTGTGTATGTGTGTGCATGTGTGTATGTGTTTGTATAGAAAAGAGGCTGTGGTCTTCTGTGTCTATGTGTTGGGCGTGAAGTCGCTGCATGTTGAGGGATTTACACTTCAATTATCCTATCTATTCTTGTGCCTCATATACCTCATATTGTGTGTGTGTGTGTGTGTGTGTATGTATGTTGTGGTGGAAATTCTTCCCTTGTGGAGAAGTTAAATAAAATTATGATTAAACAAACAGTAGTCTTTTGAAGATTTAATTAAGCAGAATAATAAAAAGTACAAATAAAAAACAAAAGCCAAATAAGTAAAGATGTAAGATGATCACACAAGGAGTGAACAGATATTAGGACGATCACAGAGTTAATCTATTTCAGCTGAAAGGACAGAGCCTAACACACCATAAGCGTACAAAGAGCCTGACCCCGAAGCAGAGAAACAGTCATATATTTATAGTAGCAACATAACAAGCAGGCAAGGGAGACATAATACTGTCAGATCTTGGTCCAAACATTTATGCCTTACGCTAACAAACATCATATCCAAGCCATCAGTACAGGACAGACTGTTCTTCTATTGCTGCTTGAAGGACACAGGGCAGACTGTTGTTCAAACCAAATCTACAAAAAACACCAGTGTGCTTTGTGTCAGATGAAACTATTAAACAGGATAAGCAAGATACCATAAAATACACATAATGATAAATTTTGACGTCACAATTCCCCCTTTGGCCATTCTATGGCCACAAAGTCATTTTCATGTTTAAGCAAACGCATCACTAATCGACAAACAAATTGTCTGTTTTGGCTGATTGTTTCCAGAACATAGACATTCCAGTGTGGATGAACAAATGTGGGAAAGCAACAATTTAACAAAAATTTTCATCATTGTTGTCCTGGTTGTCACTGTGACAGTCTGTGTCTAATCTGCAACCCTGAGAGGGGGGTTTCCAGTGTGGGCAGGCTTGCTCACCTGACCCAGCTGTTTCCAATGGCTGCTTGTCTGTCAGGGAAGCCATTTGGTGTGACTGACTTGTCAATAGAACGTCCTAACAGGGCAAACAACATCAGAATGACAATTAATGTAGATATCACACTCAAAGTGATTGATTCCCATTTTCCAAATGTCAAATCAACCACTGTCGACTATGTGTCTGTTCCAGAATTTCCTTTCAGTTCCTTAACAAGTGTCTCTCGTCCAGTCAGTGACCTTGTGAATGAACCATCAGGTGACGTGTTATTGGGGATGAGTGAGATTATCGAATTCGTGTGGCTTTCTGACTGCTCATGCGTAATGATGATGGGGATCACTACGAAGATCATCAAGAGCATAATGAAGCCCAGGCCACCCCTCAAGCTGCATCCTGGTTGCCTGAGGGGGTGCCATGGTCAGTGTTTCTCAGCTGGTGGCGCCGTCATTCACCAGTGAAGCCACTCTCCTCCACACCCAAAGAGCACAGTTTTCTTGCAGTTTGAGAAGCTACGGGGGCCGAGCAGAGCTCTAAACGCACCCCTCCCCTCTCTCCCCAACTGTGCTAGTCAGGTGAGGATTCAAGCCTCAACACCGTTTCAGAGGCACTTGTTGGTAGCTTGGCACGCTACTTGTTGGAGGAGGGCACTCTTTCACCCCTCGCTCGGTTGTCCTCTGAGTTGTTGTGTTGGTCACCTTAGGAGCACACTCCTGTAGAGTCCTCCGCGTGGTGTGGTGACTTAGATGTGTTGGGGGCGTTGGTGAGCTGGTCCGGCAGGTGAGTGGAGGACCCCGCGTCATCGTCGTGTCCTGGGAAGTGTTTACAATGGCTGGCGTGGACCCAAGTAGCCTTTCCTGCGACATTTACAGCTGTTTCAGTGGACAGCGATACTTGGAACGGACTGTGGTCACGTCTCCATTTCCAGTGGCGTCTCCTGTGGTCTTTGGCAAGGACGCAGTCTCCTGGCTTCAGGTTGTGGAGAATCGCTGTGGCTGCAGATGGCAAGACACTTTCACCTATGAATGCAATGCTGACAAAGTAGCTGACAGGTTGGCACAATATCTTAGCATCTCATCACATGATGTTGGTGGAGAAAGAGGGACTGATTGGGTATATCACAGTTTGTGGTGGTCTCACAAATAGAAATCAAATGGACTGAGACCGTGTTTGCTCCTACGCGCATGTGTGCACATGTGGAAAAAGCACCTAGGGGAGTGCACCAACAGACAGTCAGACAATGGCACAGCGGCCAATCAAACACACATCACATAATATAGCAGGAGAATGACGACAAACAGTAAGACAATGGCATGGCGGCCATTGAAACACACATCACATAGTATAGCGGGGGGACGACGAAAAAACAGTCAGACAATGGTACAGCGGCCAATCAAACACACATCACATAATATAGCGGGAGAATGACGACAAACAGTAAGACAATGGCACGGCGGCCAATGAAACACA
>LKNJ01000845.1:0-172863 GCA_002120245.1 Maccullochella peelii
ATCCGGTGTGACTCCGGGTGTTTATACCTCCAGAAGCTCCAGCTCTTCCCCGGCTCTCTCCTCCAGAGCTCCCCAGCGCTCAGCAGCTGTCTGTTGGCGAGCAGTGGCTCTGTTCCTCCGCTCCACCTGGTCCTCCCCACACAACCCCTGCAAAGCCCCACGATACACGCAGATTTTTTGCTATAGTTGAGTTTTATTTTGTTTCTGTCGAGTTTGAAGTGTGTTTTACAATCTGCAAGCAGCAAGGGCAGAGAGAGGCAGCGGGTAGAGCCAGAATATTTTCATGTCTAACTCGGTGAATAAAGAGGTTTTTTTGACCGAACCAGAGTTGGTTATTGTTGGAACAGTGGAAAGACTAACCAAGGTGGTTTTGGTGAGTTTTATTTTGTTGTTTTCTGTGTGTTTTACGATCTGCATGGTAAAATGAGTGTTTTTGACAATGGGGTTTGGTGGATTTTAGTTGAGCGATATAACTGCTGTTTCTGGTTAGGGGGAGGTGTGGCCAACATGTCGATTTGTTTTGGTCTGAGATGCTGGTGCTATTGCAACATCTTGTGGCAGTGAATATCGTATATAGAACCTTTAAAGTCTGTGAGCTCAATTGAAAAAGTTGGACTTTTTTCTCAAAATAACATGGAAGTTTTTAAGGCTACTACGGTGGATTTCTTTTTAAATTACTTTTAAAACTTTCATTACTTGTCCAGGGCTTGGGATGAGAGTCCAAAGTGCTGTCCTCTTGTAAAAGGTTATTTATTTAAACCAAGTCTCATACCAAGCTTTTAAAATCCTATTAAGTCCAGGACCCATTTTTTAGTAACTCTAGTGCTGCCCTGAGAGCTTAACTAGGGCTATGCTCATTAAAGCAGCCCATTACTCTTATTACTTTCATTACTTTCATTATGTAGCAGCAATAGCTCTGTGGTGGTGAGGTGGGTCAGTGATTCTATGAAGCTCAATGAGCAAGTCATCAGCATCTGCAGAATTGGAGATTCAATTCCACAGGGAGCCAAAAACTGACCAACTGTTATGATCAAGCACTTCAGCAAAATATTTTGTCCTATCTCATGACATTTTTGGTGAAACTTACTTCCCTCAGTCTACCTCATTTACTTCTACGACTGATTCATGATGAAACTGGCTACTTGTCTCCGCTCTGTTTACAACACTGTCGGCTCTGTGTTCAGTAAGACAAACTGCAACAGGTAGTTTTATTATTTATCATTTGTAGCCAAAGCCTTAAAGCCCCTGAAAACATTGTTTTAGTATTTTTTGGGGGGGAAATAATTTTAGAACTCAGCTTATCTGCTTTATCAGGCCTATGTGGGTGTGGTTTGATCACATTGGACTGACAGTGCTGACAACATAGGCAAACAACCCCACAGCTGTCGTTACATTTTGCTTCAAATGTTCCTCAACTCTGATTGGTGCACAGAAATACGTGCCATCACCCTTTTCCAACTGAGCCCCGCCCACCTCAAACCAGTGACAAAAGCAAGGACAAAATACAAATACAGAAATTTGAGATACCTTAAGCTGTTCTGACACTGGCAGAAAGTTGCATGCTCATTGAGGACCTTCATGACGCATATAAGAAGCTGGGCCTTTACATAATGTGAGGCTTTGTTGAGTTTTATTCTGATTGCTTCATGTACTGTTTATAACTATGTGTCCACAGCTCAAAAAGCAATAGTCAAAGGATAACCAAATGTGGCTGCAGAATTAAAGGACTGAATCACATATTGCAAAATTGCGTTTATGCACATAAGTTATTAGGACTTACTGGAAGAAGCGCCAACGTTATGCAATACAAAAAAAAAACCCTGTGCTGTTAACTGAAGTGAAACAAGACATGTAATAGACATGCTATTTTTTACTGCACAACTACTTTCAGTAGAACTATGATTCAAAATGTTGTTTAATTGATATTAAGATTGATGCATAGTTTCAATAGACATAAATAAAGAAACGTTTCTTACATACAATAAGTGTGATGAACAACATGAGCAGGATTAATCCATGACCTAAACAAGTGCAGATAAGTGCAGTACAAAACCGCTGGCACAATCAAAATACAGTTTGACATATGTCCCTGTTGCTAGACCATGATTTTGCATGTCCAAAACATTTCATGAAGCAAGAATATCAGCATTAATGACATTAATAATGCATTTTTCAGTTTGTTTTGCGATATTGAAATGGTTTCTCTAACCAAAGGGTTGTAGAAACTGCTTAACTCATAAAGAAGCGTGAAGTCCTTCAATTTAAGCTGAAATGGGAAAACTGTTAAGACTGTCTCAAGGTTTTTATTTCAAAGCAAATGCATTTTAAAAAACACATTAAGTTTCCAAAACATGTCATTCACAATTCAAATCAGTTCCACCCGTGAAGAATGCAACATATGCATTTTTACTGTTATTGTAGACGTCTGGTTGTGATTCTTTATTGGGGACTTGTGGGTTTTACCAAAAGTAAGTCAAATTATTGATTTTATGCATTTTGGCAATGTGCAATTGTTTTTGGTTTGACCTCTTACCTCTGATGTGGGAGTGTGTGTGTGTGTGTGTAAGGGTGTGTGTGAGACCTGGGCGTTTCTGTATTAGCTAAGAGTGTGTGAGTTCTTGTGTAACAGTTGTATGTATGTGTGTGTGTATATATGTGTGTGTGTGTGTGTGTGTACGGTAAGAAAGTACATTGTTTTCATTGCTGAGAGTTTTGTCTGAGTGTATGAGAGAGAGCGAATGTGCAAACATTGACTCATCTGAATTCCTTGTGTAAGTGTCTGTGTGTGTGTTTGTGTAACAAGAAAGAGGGGAATTAACCACAGTGTGGGATGTATATGTGTGTGTGTGTGAGTGAGTGTCTGTGGGTCTGTCCAGTTGGCTATGAGTGTGTGAGACTGACTCAAAGCAGCGTGTGTGTACTCTGCGTTGGATGCGTCGCATTCTTGTCATTGATGATTGAATGGGCCAGTGTCTGTTCAAGGCAACTTCTGCTCTTCAACCTCTGAGGACACACACACACACACACACACATGCAACCCATATCCTACATGAAGGCATTTCTGGGAGTGGAATCACAGGGCTTTAGACCTTGGAGATAGCTGGAGGTATTAGCATTCAAGCTAAATTCCTTTCACCTTGGTTGCTGTTAGTTCATACCTCCACCTAACAGCCTGTGGTATGGACTGTTGTTTCAACCTGGTGGAGTTGGCTGGCTGTCAGCTGCCTCTCTCAATCACTACATGTGTTTCTTCTACAAAGTAATCTGCAAGTTGAAGGAGCGGCCAGTCAGGCTCATTATGGCAGTCACTTTTCAATGCAGATAAAGTACTAACCTAGTCTGGGAACCAGACAAATCTGCGAGCTCATGTTTTATTTGGTCCCCCTCCCATTCAGACAGATTTCTGGTCGGGCCAATCACAACCGTTTATCTAATATACAGTGACGGTACAGAGGAGCCGAAATACCGTTTTTGTAAATAATAATAAGACAGTTCTCAAAGTCTACATATGTCACATTTAGAAGCAGGGGTTTAGCCTTTTTACACCACTTTACAACAAGCTTTCCTCTGTAATACTAAGCCATGCAGACATGGATATTCTACTTGAAGTTGGCAGATTGGGGCACAACTTTTTCAGAGCCCTCGGCATCGTCGAAGGAGTGGGCTCCGGATTCCTTTTATCTGCTGCTGTTAATGCCGAGACTTCTTCAACCGGAAGCGGCTTCTTTTTCTTCCTCTTCCCATTTTCTAAAAACTGATAAATCCTGTTCAAGTACGCTGTAGTCTGTTTACATTTTCTGCTTCGCTCAATGCTACATCACACGTTTCGTTGCTCTGATTGGTTGTAGATCTATCCAATTGTGTCCAGAGGCATTTTGGTCTGAGAGGTTCCAGGCTAATTCGCATTTGTGAATTAATCTGGCGATGTCAGGCTAGTGTTAACCAGCAACATGGTTAATTGGTGAATTGTAATACCAACTGCAAATACCAAGCTTGCTTACCAGACTGCAAAACCCTTCTTAAACTTTGGGACACTAAAACTCTAGACTAAGGACATTTTTCTTTGTGGTCAGCAGCTCCTGCGGCTTTTACTGCAGGTTTAACAGACTGACACTCCTGAGACTGATGCAACACATACTTAGATACTTAGTTAGATACTCACCCAAATGTACTTCTGACCACAAGCTTGTATGTCTTGGTGTAATATGTTTTTGGTGAGATTTTAAGATTGGAACTGACATTTTTTGAACTTTTTAAAATTTCTATATGTATTGTTGATATTTCTGGTCAAATATCAGTCTCAACCTAACTTTTCTGTAGTGGACCTGTGCAATTCACTATGAGAGTTGTCGTGGCAATTTTGTAATAATCCCACTCTCACAACGAGGAAGGAAGAATCTTTTATATTATTGTCACACCTTTAATACTCAGAGCATGGTACACAAGACAAAGGTTAGTTTGTAATATGCACACAGATGAGAAGCTGTTGACTCCCTTTATACCTTGACTCAGCCCTCCCATGTGTGGTGCTGGGAGTTTTTGTTACCTCTAACATTTCATCAGCCTTGGTTCTCGTGATAGTTCACAATTTACAAGCCCTCTGTTCTCAAGACAAATGACTCAACCGCAACATCCCTTTGAGAAGTCTCTGTATGAGAAGTCTTAACACCTGACCAGTTGTTATACTTTCTGTTAAGGTTACACTGTACAAGATTCAGCATGATCAAACATAAAGGAAACTAACATGACTACATGTGAAGTGAAAGTATTCAAAGATGTGCAATACGATATTCAAACATGATTATACTGTATATGTACTGTGTGTAATTTCCCTTACAGAGTAAACAGTAATATTCTGTTATTGCTATGTGCATAGCTTTCTAACAAGCAGTGCAGATGAACTTCCAAGAAGAAGCTGTAATATAAATGACTGTAAATCATTACACGAGAGCGTCCTCATCTCAACTCCTTGGAAGTTCTTGGAAGTGATCCAATCAGATTTAAGGTCACACCCGTAACTACCTGCCTGAAACGACAGAATAACCGAGCTGTGCTCTGCCCTCAGCCACACATGGATAGAGTTGCTATTAGAGGGACAACATAAGACACAGTGGAAGACAAATGAATGGATGCAAACTGACATAATTATCTAAAAATCACTGTGGAAGATTTCTATAGATTGTCATTATCGAGTTAATGACTGAGCTAATTAGCTTTAGATAATGAATGAAGGAAATAATAAATCTGTCAATAACCTGGTTTCTTGATGCATGAATAAATTACAATCTGGACAGGTAAAAGAATGACTAAATGAATGTAAGAATGAATGAACAAATGAATTACCTAATGGAAGATAGACAAGAAAGAAAGAAAGCAAGTACTGGAAAAATTAAGGAAAGTGAGCCAAGAAACAGCCAGAAAAATCAGACTCTGCAATTACTGTCAGTAATATATCGAGACAGCAGAGAAGTTGGATGTTGGATATGAGAGATATGGCATTATGTATTGTTATATAACTTGTTACAAGTCACAAGCTTTTAATATTTAATGATTCTTATTCTCACATCACATTGAGCATATAAAGAATGGTGGTTTAAACATGTTCTTGTGTACTGAAATGACGTCGACTTGACTTTGATGTTTGTGAAATCTGCTTTATCTGTTTTAAATAACTGCTGAACAAAACTGTTAAAAAGCTTCCTTATTTGAGGGGGAAAAAGGTAATTTGGGCCTATGATGACACATTTAAATAGATATAGAGTTGAAAATGGGCATTTATCATTTTTATATAAATGTGTATGCATGCACACACACACACACAACTCAGGTGTTAGGGTTAAGTGTAACACAACCCAACCACAGGAAACAATAAGCACTGCAGTAATATTTTTAGAGGGAATTAATTACTCTGTCAGCGTGGCTGGAAGATGCCGTAGACCAATCAGATTGCTCCTCTGAAGCATCTGTTTGTGTAAGGACTCTGGTGTGTTTTCCACATGAATGTCGCTGCTCAACACACCAACACAATGCCGCGAGATACAGGAATAGAACATGACTCACGAGAGAGAGAGTTTTCTGAACAAAAACACTGACTGTCCTCAGCAGAAAAATATCTGCAGCTTTTTTGCTGTGCAAACAGCTTAAAATGCACATAAAATAGCAAAGCAAGCTGTGAGTCTTACAGAGAAGATCAAGGTGGATGGATGGTTGTAAAAAAAGGGATGACCTTTACCACAAATGTGGAAGACAAAAAAAAATGTTCATGGATCGGGTGTTTTGTCTTTTAGGCATGAGGACTTGGTGGAGTGTGCAGGAATTTGTCAAGGTGCAGGACAGATAATGTTTTTATTAACAGTACTGCACTCAGCTGTAGCTTTCAACAGAGTGAAAAAGGAAGGAAATGCATGGAAGACGCTCTCAGCTCGTAATGATTAGAACAAGTTGATAATGACTTGTAGCAGAAAAGGCGTACATTGCAAAGTAATAAAACTGGGATGTTCTGCAAAACAGTCAAAGGGTTAAAGTAAGTACATAAATTTAGACAGCAGTAAGTTGCGAGTAAAGCCTTAGGTTTGTTTTTGATATTTTACCTGTGACTAAACATAGATCAACATGGATCAACAGCAAAAAACACATTGTACTGTGTAAAACAGTATTCAGTATGTATGGATTCATGTGAAGTCATTATGAAAATATCTGCAAAGTGCACAGGCAGAAACTGTCATATTGCAATATGCATTCTCCAGCTGATATGGCCACTAGCATGCAGCACAATGTTTTTTAATGAAAATTAAAATATGTCATAGCAGACAGCAGAAGTCTTCAGATTACACCATCTATGACCAGTTAATTCATTTGAATGGCTGAAAATGTCAAAAACAGCATATTAATACTAATTTAAAAATGTAACATGTTCGCTTCCCTGGTTTATTTTTATGTCTCTCTATATCTGTCTTATTCTGTCTCTCTTATTCTATCCCTAGCTCTCTCACCCTCTCTCCTCCTGCCTTTCTCCCCGAGGTTTCCCTCTCTGGAACATCATGTAACTCTCTCTCTCACACTCTGTTCTTTCACTGTGTTTCTGCGTCTCTCGCCCTCTCCCTCCTGTTTCCTTACCTCCCTCTCTTTCTGCTGCTCTCTCTCTCTCTCAGCTTAGTTTTGGTTGAGAGAGATAATCCCTGAATCATGTGGGGAGAGAGAGAGAGTATTTCTGAGTATTGCTGGGTTTATGAGGTACACACACACACATAAAGGCAAGTGCAAAGAGAGAACAGTGTGAAAGTGTGTGTGTATTTTGCAGTGGTTATAGAGACATAATGCCACTGAAGCCCATTTGAACTGATCTGAGAGGGCGAGAGAGGTAGAGAACAAATGAGTGAGAGAAAGAGTTGGAGGGTACGTTAACACACCAAACCTCTGCCAGCCAATAGAAACAGCTGTTGTTGGACAGTCACCAGAACATCAGAGTCATCTGAGAGAAAGAGAAGGAAAAGAGAAGGAGGAAGAAGAGGTAGTGAGAGGAGCAGAGAGCCAGGATGAGATAAAGGGGAGAGAGAGAGAGAGAGAGAAGATGAAAACGGGGGAGGAAGATTGGTAGTGATGGGAATGAGGGATGACTTATGCTTCAGGTGGAAGGAGGAGATAAGAAAAAAGAGAGAGAAGACAGTTAAAGAGCAACTTAACGCCCTGTTTTAGCTTGAACATGTCCCCTTCGCATATTCCAAAAAATGCATTAAAACCCATAGCAGTCCCTCTCCACCCCACTGCAGTTACATATTGCTGAAATTACAGTACTACAAAGAAACAACATCTCTTGGGATCTACACAAAGGTGGGTGTTATGGGTAATCATAGGTCGCAGGCACCTGCAGAGGATCTGATATGCACAGCTCTCAAATCTTAACAACACATAGTGGGGCCATGTGCGTTAAACAAGCTGACTGCTTGATCCAACTTCCTGTCGAGTATAAAGCAAAATAGAAAGAAATTCACATTTGAAAATCTTTAACATCTTGTCTACACAGGAGGCGTAGCTTGAGCAGCATGTTAGCAGAGCAGCAGCAGCTTCAGTGCTTACGGCCGCGCCACACCACCGACCTGAGCAGCGCGTGACGGCTACCTGCTGAACTGCTGCGTCTCGCAGGCGTGTGGTGTCCACACAGAGAGCGTTCCTGCTGCGCTGCTGCTGCTGCCAGCCCTGTCTTTCTACATTGAGTTTGCCTTTGATAATGGCCATCAATAATAGAATGTTTCATTTCATTTCATTATACATTTCATTTATTTTTGGTTTAGACAGAAAAAGGTTGTAGCTGAATGTAAATGTTTTAGCTTTTTTTCACGTTTGTGACATATTCTACAGATATCGATATTGAAACTGAACGGTGTACTGTTGCTGGTTTGATGTCAATATGACTATCAACAGATCATTTTCACTGTCTGTTTTTGCTGAGAACTGCGCGCGTCACGCGAAAAAATAGGCAAGACGCCGAATCTCTAGATGAGCGGCGCTGCAGACGTGCGTGACTGTGGCTGCTCTAACCTGTTGGGCGTCGAAATGAAAAGCAAGAGGTTACTGGCTCTGACTGGCTAGTACTCATTGCCTTTGTTGGTTAGGTTGGTTAGGGTTAGGGTTAGCCAATCAGAGGGAGAGTTGGGGCAGGACTTGACGCAAATGAGGTAGGAAAACAAAAACACATCTGTGTCCATGTAGGATGCATGAAGGCACAGTATTTATATATAAGGTCACCCACATTTTGGCAGTGCTCAGAGCCCAGCACAGTATCACTGTAGTTACACCCATAAAACAGAAGAAAATAGACTTGAAGCGTAAATATACACGGGCTGTGTAGACAGCTGTATTGATTGAAATAGGAGCGTATGTGTTACATCAGACACGTGTGAGACAGGCGACGTGACAAACGTGGTTGAAACGCCTCTTGTCGTAACAGAAACAGCCACACAAAAATGTCTCCAAATGACACCCTTTCATGTTTGCTTCCAAGCAGTATGGAGAGGCGATAGCAGTGGCAGTATGGAATGTTCCAGACTTTATGGACAGAACAGATACGCTTCAGTTTTACCAGAGCTGTCTATATTGGCAGCTTAATGGCTCGTGTTTCCCTTGTCTTTTTTACCCAACATGGGAAGCAGTTATAGTGCTGGAACTGACCTGACATTTGCAAACAACAGGCCATACCTGCTTCAACTGCTAGCTAACGTTATGTTGCAAAAGATATGTGTAGTGTTTCTGAGCTGTAGGGAGGATGAAGATTTTCCCCTCAAACACTTACACTGTAAACTCTTTTCAAATTGAAACTCCAAACTTTCCACTCTGCCAAGAGTTTATTTCTATTCGTATGTCTTGATAGGGGGATGTTGCCTAATCTGAAAGAACGTGACATTGGCCTGTACTTTGGGGGCATGGAGTACAAGGCAACATCACTTATTTTTCACTTATTTTTCACTTATTTTTCAAATATGTTTCTGATATTTATTTTTGATTTTGTCTGTAAAACATTATAACAGTGCTGTGCAATGAACAATATAGACTGGGACCAAAATCAATTGATTATGTTCAGTAAAGTGACCTCAAATAAGTAGATTTAGTGTTAAGTTACGATTTAATCATGTGTGTGACTGCTGGTTTACTCTCTAAGCATTTAGATTATATGCATGTCTGCACAAATATGTGTGTGTATGTGTGAGTGTGTGGCATTTGCAGGCAACACGAATGAAACATGACATGATCTAATTATCGGAACATTTCCGTAATGTGGGGAGAGAGAGAGAGAGAGAAAGAGACAGAGACAGAGAAAGGGGACATAGGCACCGACAGGGAGGAAAAAAGGGGAGAGTGGGGGTCGAAAAAGAAACTAAGAGAGAGAGAGGGCAAAAAAGAGAGAGGAGAGGAAAGAGTGCAAAAGGGAGAGAAAGAGAGAGAGAGGGAGAGAGAAACTATTCCTAAGGCACCTGCCCCTTGTTCGCTCCACTGAGGGAGAAATCTCCCATAATTACCTCAGAGCCCACAAGACCACACACACACATACACACACACACACACACACACACACCACGCACACACGGGAGGAGAGGGAGAAAGGGGAAATCCTCAAATAACCTCAGTAAATCCATCCAAAATGCCGCAAGCCGACAGCTCAGGAACTCGCTCACAAACAAATACACATACACACACACAACCAAATACTCGAGCATGGGAACAAGCAGAAGAAGCTGAGAGAGAAAGAAAAAAAACGAAAGTGGGTTAGAGAGAGAGAGAGAGAGAGAAAGAAAGCGGTGAAAAGCATGATCAGGAGAAAAGAGAGAGCGATCAAATGAAAAAGAATAAAAGAGAGAGAGAGAGAGAGAGAGCTGACGCACATGCAAAGAAAAAGAGAAAAGGAATTGAGAGAAAAGATGAAGGATTTTTCCTCCCATGCAGATTTGGAAAGATTAATTCGTCCACATACTGTGACAAATGTAGCGTGTGAGAGTGTGTGTGTGACCTTACAACAGTATGCCAAGACATTTTTCTTTTATATGCAAAGTCACGTGTCTCCAAACCTTTGAAATTAAACCATAATCAAAGCGTTTTGTTGCTGTACAGCCACGTGCAGGTTTAATTCTCGTTTTAAAATTCAATATTTGTCATTTTTCCCAACTCGTACTAATTACTGAAAATACATATGATTTTATTTTATTGTAGTATTTTATGTTGAAGTCATGATTATTCTTAGAAAATACTTATTTACTTTCCTCTATATTCACATTCTGTGAAAAGCAAGGCACTAACAGTGTCAGCGGTGGGAGTTCGACGCCCACTGGGGCCGAGTGTGCTAAAATGCACTTTGGATGAAAAGTGCACAAAATGTCTGTAATGCTTCACACAATCTTTGCTGGGTGTGAAGTTTAGTTCACTTTCTGTGTTTGTCAACCTGTCAGAATGCTAACAGAACCGTTGCTAGTGGATTTTGTAGGTTAGTAGCTTTCGGTCTTGTGCCACCATTTTTGACCTCATGGCCGCCGTGTGATCCCTTCTTTTACTGTTTTTTTTTTTACCAGTATCCCTCCAGAAAGAAACCGAATCAAGGGGAAAACACTCCAAGTTTACAAACTCATCAACAGATTCGCAGAGCAAACCAACTATAGGTGTGAAAATGCAGAATATTAAACCGGAGGTATCCATAGCAACAGCACCTGTTAGCAGTTAAGCTAACTCACTGCTGACATGGAACTTAACATGGGTTTATCTGTCTTTAAACTAACTGTGCAAACCCATTTTGTTACAAATGTGATACTGGACGAACACTACACTACTGGCAGTTGACAGTGTCTGTTTTGGCGTCAAATATGAAATCACAAACAGTTTAACCATCATTCTAATTCAGTGTGCGTATTAAATTAAAGGTATCCAGTAGGTGACTGTATTTCAGCTTCACTTAACTCACTGGTGAAACAAACCGAACCATGGGTTAAAGTGACTACAGATATACTTAAAAAGGGACCAACAATTTAAAGACAACTCTCTTTTTTCCTGTGGTAAGTGAAAATGATATAATTTTAATATACTACTACAGTAATATAGTTGTCCCGACTTGGCAGTGGAGGTTCCTCAAGGCAATTATCACTTGGTGTGCAAACAATAAATAGATCTAATGGCCACTGTGTCAAACTACTGAATAATGGTCTGTATAACAAATATATCTTATGAAGCTCAGCGTAAGTTCAATCAGGAAGACTATCTTTATGCCTCATTCATTCACATCTCTCTCTCTGCTTCTCTTAATCAGTTGATTATGGGTGTTTACTCTCTCACTTATCCAACCAGATTTTCTCACGATCTCCATTAGCCAATCATATTGCCGGTGTTCTCCTCTCACTTGCTGTCAGCTGTCATTTCAGTGCAGAGTCGTACCTTTTTTCTGTTTCTTGTTGGTATTAGCAAGCTATGTTCGATTCCTCAGTCAGGAGAAACGCCTCTTCTCCACTTGTTCTCCTGCTCACCGCCACTTCAGGACGCTCCGTTGCAGACATCACCCTGACCACACCATGCACTCTCTGGTAAATTCCATCCAAGCTTCACGCACGCCTTCAGTCCCAGGAAATGCTTCAGCGTCCCTCGCTGCCAGGCCTCATGTGCCAACAGCACTTCACCTCCAAGCCGCTCATCACCCTGTGGCCTCCGCCGCCTCTGCCTCTCACAGGTGGGCAAACACCCTTATGCAGCAAAATATCCACTCATCTCAGGTCTAATCATCCACCCTGGAAACGTCAGCTGCGGTCATATCATACAGATCCCCAGTTTAGCGGGACTGTCCACCGGTGAGTTCTACTGGTAGCTTTCACATTTATTGTGATGTGATCTGCTCCATCTATTCAGGGAGAAGGCAAGAACTGATTCCTATTTTGGCATTACTGGTGATCTGAATCCCAATAGGCTACAGAAGAAACATCGTGCTTCAGTAACGTTATCCCAATCATTTTCCAGCAGCTGTTATCTCTCTATTCCCAATCAGTCACTCTGAAGTGGCCTTCTTTGGACACAAATTCTGCCATATTGCCATCCATTTCCTGCACCACCGCGGGAATCAGGATTCACCGCAGTGCCATTCAGCCTCCATCCTCCAGCCTCAAGCTGATTCATACATGACCTCACCAGGCCTAAAGTGGAAATTGTGGGATGGGTTTGTCAGGCTAATGTAATGTAATGCAAGATTAAAAGTACGATTTCAACAGCTGACTATTCAGCAGAGTATTGATGTAAGTATGACCCACATACCACTATAAACAAAACCACTTGTCCACATAGTAACAGCATGGTATATTCATTCAGACCAACTGAACCACTTGGCATCATAATGCATTATATCATATGACGATTATAACGCACATTTCTGGTTATAACTATCATAAAAAACTACAACGACAAAGATCAGGTTGTTGTTTTTGTTGTGTTTTGCATGTCATTATGGCGGTCCAAGCAACATGTGCACAACACTTTTTGTTGTGTACCACTCTCCTAAAGTGGGGGGAGAGGCTGTTATGAGCCCAAAGTTAGTTGGATTAGCCCTGTAGTGAGCTATCATAGCTGATACCATTATTCTGATTGAAACTATTCTGATGACTGCTGCAGAGGTTTGTTTGATTTTGCATTGATATAGAATATGAATGAACACTATTGATCTCAAGCGTTTAAAGCCTGGGACATTTCCAGAAACCAGTTCATGAACACTCTATTAGATCACAACCACAACAAGCAACCAAGAGTAAGGAGGTCAAGGGTCAGAGCCGCAGCACCCCGACAGGAACAGGACAGACATTTGAAAGGAGGTAGAATGTGTAAATTCCCTGTGGCCATGTGCTTTGACCTCATTACTGTTGGTTGGTGGCAATATACTACGGATACTGAGGCAATTGCACTAAATGCAGGTCATTCTAAAAACAGAAAGTCCAGGTGCTTTGCAGGTAGTAAAAGTGCAGCATAGTTGAGGGAAATCGAACTTGAACTCCTGGGATCCTTCTGTGGCCCCATTCATTAGCTTCTATGTAAGCAAGTAAGTAAGTAAAGCTTTATTTATATAGCACTTTTTAAAACACACAGTTACAAAGTGCTTCACGCACATACGAAAAATGAATAAATACATAAAAAAAAACTCAGCACAATTTTTAGTCCCTTTGTACCAGAGGGAGTTTAAAAACAAGGGTCAGTGAGGACACAGAAGAGAGAGGAATGTAAAGCGAGAGATAATCACGCATTGAATGCAACATTAAAACATGCTGAGCTGCCCAGCGCTGTACAACACTAAAAAAAGTTGTTCCTTTCATTTCACCTCCATCTTCCCCTCACAACTGAAGCAGATTTAAAAGGTGACATTGGGACAACATCAAATCTTCCCCTGGTATTCACTGTGATCTCTCTGATGACTGAAAATGAAATACACATGAGTACAGTGTTTTTCTGTGAGAAGTTTCTTCTTGTCAGGGTGGTGAAACGCCTGTGAAGCAGCATTTAGTCCTCCACAGTACAACTCTCCCCTGAAACCAAGAATGATGAAATACTTTTAGGTGGTTGGCAGCTCCTTGCAGCAGGGCGAGGCGGGTTTCATCACAGGTTTTACAGAATGACTTCCCTAGAGCTGTGGAGTTAAATCTTCCAACACCAGGGTGATTTCTCTGGAAAGCTAGGAGATCAGAGAGCCAAGTCTGTCACATCAGCAGCAAACATTTGTTTAGAATGGTTTATCAAGCAATCTATTCCATTTATCAGCCTAAACACAAGGAATTGTAACATCAAGAGGCTCACACCGGACTGTGACTGACATAAATGATAAAGTGATATTTTCCTAAAGACATGTATGGAATACAGTTAACCAAAGGAGAGAACCAAAAGAAACGTCTAATGAGGTAATATATCACCATGCTACCTCATGGAATAATAAAACTGCTTTAACATTAATTTTTAGCCTCTGTGGAGGTGTTCTAACTTTCGTTTTGGGAGATTTAATGGAGATTATTTTGTTCCAAGTGAGACAGAAAGTGAATTTTGGAATCCAGAAATGACAAAATAATCCCTGAGTTGGACTCTGTGTGAGTGCTACCAATTGTCGTAAGCATGGTCTCATCTGTTTGATGCATGTCTTATGCCTCTCCTGGAGACTATTGGTTGCCACTTACGACATCGACATCATTCGCGAGTCTTTCCTCACTGACCATCTAATTGTGACATTATCTTGCTATTTTGTCCTCCACCTACTTGCACCTACTCATCCTGAAATGGGACCCCCTTTTTGTGATTTTCCCCAAATTGCTTTCATTTTATCCCATCAAACGATATTTTGGGACCTTTTTCTCGCCAACTTGAGGTGCATGTCCTTTTTACTATAGGTGACGGTATGCTTCAAACAAAGTGCTTGTCCAATTATCGAACAGCATCTGAAACCCCTTCCCCCTGCTGGGGCTACATCCAAGGATTTTGCCCGCAGTCACTTCATCACGCAGTGATTGGCCAAGTCTGCAGAGATTATAAGGTAGGCAGGTTACACCGATTTGTACAATTGATCTTTTTTTTTTTAAAGATTTTTTTTGCCTTCATTGTATAGTGACAGTTGAAGAGAGACAGGAAAAGGTGGGAGAGAGAGAAGGGATGACACAAGCAAATATTCACCAATTAGTGCATACACATGTAGACAACATGGACATACTAACAAACGCAAAGGCAACAACAGATGGTATTGATTTACACAACATAAAAGGACACTAATGAACAGGGACAGCATGTGACGAAAAAATAAAAAATAATAATTGAAAATAAAGAAGAAGAAAAGGAGAAGATGAAACGAAAAGCAAGAGGGAGAGAAGAAATAAAAATAAATAAACGGAGGGCGTGATCTGTTTGGGTTTGGATGCATTTCAGGCGAGTTTTGCAGGATGGGTTTGGTTTAGTATTATTCATTCTTTCTATTCATAAATACACACTCACATACACACTCCCACATACACATACATGTATTTTTTTCCCCTTTCCCTTCCCCAGTTACATGCTTACATTTACATGTATACTTGTTTTGTGGCTTTATGGCGCACTCTTTGGCCCCGCTTGATGACTTCCATAAGTCAATTAGTCCATACTGAAATAGTGTGTGTTTATGCTACTTTCATTTTATTATCAAGATCTGGAGCTGAATCAGCCAAAAGGGCACACACACGACTGTTGTTGGGTGGATTTTGATTTGAACATCACGACTGATTGGATCAAAGTGGACTGTTGGTGTTACCAGGAGACAAAGTGCCCTGAGATAACTGTGATATGATATGGCACTACATAAATAAAACTGAACTGAAACTGAAATTAAAATCATACAGTTTATGCTGTTATGTGATTGGTCCTTTGCATTATGGTCAAGTTGCTAAAAGTCATCAGAATTAAGATTATTTGAATTAGAGTTTTTACTGGATATATATATTTTTTTTTTTTTTTTTTTACTGGACAAGGCTGTCGAGGTCACATGTGTGAACAGAGTAAGTGAGAGTGTATTCATTTATAATTCACTTCTTTCGTTTGTAGTGCAGAAAAGCAACTTGGCTGAAGTTCACTTTACTCTTACAAAGTGTGTTTCACTCCTCCGTCATCTCTCTCTCTGCAGAGTTTACAGTGTGTTGCCCACATATTTCCATCCACCATTTCATCTAAATGTGTCTTTTTCAACATATCTTCTCCCCCTCCGCACAAATCACAGCATTAATTAGGAGGGCAAGTTGTTCGTTGATGGATGTGCATTTCTAGTTTGGTACAATGGTTCATTTTCACATTGCTTTATTCAAGCTAATTTGACTGCTGGACTGTTGATGCAGTCTATATTCACTCATGACAAGCGAGCAATATCATTTAAGTTGAATTACGTTCTACATTACTACATAATTTTATGTCAGTTCACACACAGTTCTTGCCTGTGTCCACTCGCAGTTTGTGGCCAGTCCAGATTTGGACGGTTGCCTAGTGGCAGGACTCTAATCGTAGTCTCCCTGTCATTCAGTCACTCTCTAAAGTGGTTACCCTCATAGACACAAACACACGTACGCAGAAAACCTGGCTGTAGTTGACAGAGCATGTAAAGCTATAAAACATTTTTTATGTCTGTTATCATTAGATTGCTGCAAATCAAAGGTCCTTCAACTGCTAAGGTAAATTACAACAGCTAACAGGCACAGAGAGAGAGGAGGAATTATCCTGAGAGAGAGAAAGCAAGAGAGTCATGTGTTGTATTGATTTGTGAGCCTCTTGTGAATTTACATGAAGCTAAGTGAGTGCTATAGGGTTTAGAGCCCATAAACCACCATGAGACAACACACACACATACACACACACTAATGTTCATGTTCATTCAGGTTAAATCCATTTAGTTTGGCTCTGTCCAATTCACTCAAGAACAAGAGATAAGACAAAGAAGGTTTATTGACTGAAACCAGTCAATAAAGAACAGGATCAGGATTGTGGAGACAAAGAGGAATGGGAAGAGGAAGAAGAAGAAGAGTTGGAGGAGGTGAAGAAAGAAGTGTGGAGGATGAAGAGGCATGCTGAGGAAATTACCATAGGATAGGGAGGAGGAGGAGAAGAGAGGGGAGAACTGGAAGGAGACAAGAAAGGAAGGTGAAGGGGATGAAGAAGGGGGAAGAGGAGAGACTGGAGGTGGGGTGTTGAAGAGGAGAAGCAGATGTAGTAAGGGATGTTCAAGGAAAAGGAGTAAAGAAGGAGGTAAAATGGAGATAAATCTGTCAGCACACACACACACACACACACACATGCGTGGATATACAGTGCACACTTACCAGTCACCCAGGTACACACACATATAAATGTTTATACAACCCCCCACACACATACACACACATGCTATAACACAGAAACACACAGACCCTTAAAGAATGTCTAATGTTGAACAAGGTGTTAATATGAATAGATTTTTATGTTAAAAATCAAGTTCTACAGAAAAATATCACAATACTGCATCATCTCACAGAAAGGACTCAATGAGCAGCTCCTCTGCATTTCTTCACCATTTCCCCTTTCATTTCTCCTACTGAAACATTATCTACGTTTAACTGAGCCTGCTTACTGTAAACTGCAGTAAACAGTGTTCTCTTTAAACTGACAAATATGCGATGTGTGAGAACATGAAAACTGGATGAAATGATGTTGGATCTGAGAAAAAGCTGGTGAATATCCTCCTTTTACTGTATTCATTAGTTCATTATTTTTGTGGCTCTCACTAAAAACTGAAAATGAAGTTGCTTTATAATAATAATATTTTAAGTGTACACAACACATGCACACTCAAAGTGTATAAAGGCAATATACATGATATGAACACACACTCAGTATAAGTTTATTAGCCATTACTGTAGATGCACACACACACATATTTGCAGCAATGCAATGCAGTCTGTCATTCTCTCTCTCTCGTGCACACACACACACACACACACATACACACACACACTCTGCAGTGTGTCCCCGAAGGTCAGCTGGTTCCACATGAGAGGCCAGCATTCCAGTGGTGTCACACACTCTGTGTGTGTGTGTGTGTGTGTGTGTGTCAGGGTTGGTTGACCTCTAGGCAACATTTGCATTTAAACAGCAGGTGCATGACTGACTTTGAAGGGGACACTCTCTCTCTCTCTTTAGTTACAGTGCCACTAAAAGTGTGTATGTATGCATATACCTATGTGCATGTGTAGAACCATATATGTGTTTCTGACTTAGGCTACCTTTGGGGACATGGGGTGTGTGCGTGTGTGTGTGTGTTGGCTCAGGTCCTGTGGCTTGTCGCAAGTTCCCATTAGCGCTACTATTGATCAGTGGTTTGATATTACACGTGACTGTGTGTGTGTGTCAGTGTGTGTCTGCCAGTACGCATTAGTACGTAGTCTGTGTGTCGTGTGTTTGTGCGCGTGCCTGTGTGTGTAGATTGAGGGCCTGCTTAGGTTTCATTGTCCATTGGTATGCATGTTGCACGGGCCGTGTGTGTGTGTGTGTGTGTGAAAGGTGATAATAATAAGCCTCCATCTCATTCTGCTGGTACGAAGGCCATCTCAAGGCCACATCAACTTCCTCTGGAGTGTTTTCCTCTGGATCGATGCTCTCACACAGAGGTGGAGTAGAAGAGCTGTGGTCACAGTGACAGAGGAGATCTCAGGTTAGCTTAGTTTGCTTTGATGTAGTTCACTGATGTTTTGCTTAAAGGAACACTTGTAATAATGGACTAAAAATCTATTCATGTAAGAATTTAGATCTTAGCGTGGAGGTGGAGCAAATGGACCTTCGAGTTGTGAACGCACACAGTGCAGTCAAGTGTAGCAGCAGTCTTTCATGGAAGAAGGACCTTGACACAGCTCACATTACATTTAGCTTTTAGGCTCTTTTTCTGTCTGTTGCTGCACCAATAAATGATCAAATAGACCTCCTTTTTATCATGCACGTGAGAAAAAGGTATGAAAACAAATTTGGAAGTGCATACGAATTCATAATGTATTTTCCAGTCTGTTCTGTCAGAGATTAAGCCAGGCAGACCCGCAGATTAATGTGTGATACTGTGGATGTAAATCTTTGCTGGATTTCTGCGTTAAGAGGATTGTTTTTATTCATCAACATGAAACACATATAAAGGTAGAGTTCTTCAGCTTAGGTGGAGGTGAAAGGGTTGGTTCAGTCAACTATTTTCTTTCTTACCTGTAGTGGTATCAAGCCATGCAGATACTTTTGGTTTTATTTTCCCAGGTTTTGGTGCTCACAGCTTCAAACAACACCAAGTCTACAGCCATGCATGCTAGTGGCTCTGTGAGGCTGTAATAGTTAAGAAAACCAAATTGTAAGGTGGATAAACGTTAAGGTCTGAACTTAGTTTTTGATCCTGATATAATAAACATTAAAATAGTCGTGGTTGTCATGCTAACATGCTTACAGTGACAATGTTAACATGTTGATGTTTAGCAGGTTATGTTTACCATGTTCACCAGCTTAGTTTAGCACGTTAGCATGCTAACATTTTCTGACATGCGAATTAGCACTAAATCCAAAATACAACTGAGACCGATGGGAATGTCATTAGTTTTTCAGGTACATGGTCAAAAACCAAAGTATTGGACAACAAAGTGTGTTCTCTAACTTAAATGTTAAGGGATCACCAAAGATATGATTGACAGACAGGGGACCAACACAACTGTCAGCATTCATCCTCTGGGAACCATGAATGTCTGCAGAACCCTCAAGCAGATGAAGAGAGGATTCACTGGATAACGGAAAACTTTGACCTGCTGGTGGTGCTAGATTAAAAGTCAGTGGACCAGCAAAGTCTTTGGAATCCATTCTCTGAGGAGCTTAAATATCAGTCCATCCATCAATATTATCCATCTGATACTTGTCAAGATACTTATTGAAAACCATAAATGTCAAGTTGCTGGTGGTGATGGAGGATGGGGATCATAAATTGTACAAAAATTGTAATCCAAGCAGTCACAGACCTCACTTTATTGGAACTACTTTCTGCTAAAACAGTGTGCTCTGTGGTTTATTAATGGGGACACTCTTTTTGGAAAGAAATGTTGATGTTTGTTTAAAATGTATATATAATATGTTTTAAATGTATTTTTTCAATGTTGTGAGCTGACCCTTTAATAACTTAATAACCTTATTTGAAAATATCATGGATTACTATTGTGTTCTAGCAAAAAATTGATCGTGTGTTTCATAAATGATGTTGTTGCAGTGATATTCTGGTGATATGATTTGCAGCAGAGATGCTGTGTGTCAGCATAAACATAAATCATTTCCAAATCCTCTGACATGAGGAAGTTGTCATGTCGGCCTGGTAGTTTTCCTCTCCTCCTCCTCCCCTCTCTGACTCAGTGTATTGCTCCCATACAACTCTATTATGACAGCTGGCTTGGAGGAATTCAAAACAAGAATGCCTCCAGTCTTCCCCATGGGCAGGCAACCTCCATAACACACACACAAGTCAGGCCTATGCCTGCACAGGGTCTTATGCAGAGAGACACACACGCAGACACTCAGACATGCATGTAATGGTCACACAGACGTGCAAAATAATTGACACACACTCACTGCCGCCCTCACCTCCTGTGTTTTCATAACGCGGTGTAAAGGTTAAGTCTGGCTCTGCTTGTTTAACATGCACACACACTCACACACACCGCCGCCGAAGTGGAGAAAAACAAAAAGTCCTAACGCGTCCTTTAACCTCTGGCAGGTGTAGGTCAGGGGTCGTGGGTGGATGTATGAATGTAGGGGCCGATAGGCTGCACAGGAGGCTCCAGCCCTCAGGCGAGGGGCAGACAGTAAGAGGGGAGGGGGGAAATTCAGAAATGAAAGGTAAAGGGTCAGTTCACTCAAAAAGACATTTAAAAAAATTGATTTTCCATACCATGCAGATAGTTTTGGTTTTATTGGTGAAGCTTGGAGGTCCTCTGCCTTCACATTCAATGCAGGCGAATGACATTTTCTTTGTGGTGCTCAAAGCATTTAAAAATGACATCTGAAAAACTCACACAGTAATGTGTTTTTCCAGAACAAATGTCCCTGTGCAGAATCTGAGGACTTTGTGAGGATTTTCTAACTGAAAATAGAAAATGAGGAATGTTGACTGTGAGGTCTGTCTTTTTTTACTTGATACCTGCTGTATTTTGTTCATTGTCTCAGTCTTTCAGTCTATATTTTGTTCCCTTTTTTCATGAGGACATTTTTTTTTTGTCCTTCTCTCCGTGTTTCTGTCTCTCACAGCTTGTGTCAAGGACAGCTGGAGTCACTTCAGAGGACAGCCTGAAGCCAGCTCCCAGGTTACACCACACACACATGTGCACACCTACAGTACACATAGACACACACATAGTGACTGCAGTCATTATGGAGCCTGGAGACAGTCATGGGTGTGTGAGTACTTTTAACATGCATTGGTACTGGACTGCAATGCACAGATACTGTATTACATGCAAACAAATCAGCACATTATGATACAGTATCACATATATTAATGCACGCACACCCTCACGCACACACACACACTCACATCCAAGAGCGTTTTACACTTGTCTTAGCACTTTAACTGAAACTGTAAAAATGATTATTTGTGTAGTACTGACAGTAATGTTTCCTCATCAGATTGAGTAGAGGAGACACAACTGGAAAGAAGAAACTGTTTGACATTGAATTACGTCAGTGGAGGTCAGAAGAACAGATGGGTGGAGAGATTCATATTCCAGTTTCACACCCTGCAAACCAACTCTCAACACGGCAGGTTTGTAATGACTTTAAGAATGCCTTTTAAACCATGACAAACACCTCTAAACAAACCAAGATGGTGGCCTGAAAGTATTAGTCTGCTAACAAGGAAGATATAAGAAGTTCACAGTATTGGTCATATGACCAGGTTAGCTATCAACTTCGGTTCAGGAGCAGGGCCATTCCTCAACCTCAATGTACAGAACTTAACACATTATCACAAAGTTATAATATAAGTACATCCATCATCCATTTTCTTCCGCTTATCCGGGGCCAGGTCGCGGTGGCAGCAGGCTAAGCAGGGTTGTCCAGACGTCTCTCTCCCCAGCAACGCTTTCCAGCTCTTCTTGGGGGACCCCAAGGCATTCCCAGGCCAGATGAGATATATAATCCCTCCAGCGTGTTCTGGGTCTACCCCGGGGCCTCCTACCAGTTAGACGTGCCCGGAAAACCTCTAAGGGGAGGCGTCCAGGAGGCATCCTGATCAGATGCCCGAACCACCTCAACTGGCTCCTTTCGATGCTCTACTCTGGATGTCCAAGCTCCTTGCCCTGTCTCTAAGGGTGAGCCCAGCCACCCTGCGGAGAAAACTCATTTTGGTCGCTTGTATCCACAGTCTCATTCTTTCGGTCCCTACCCAAAGCTCATGACCATAGGTGAGGGTCGGAATGTAGACTGACTGGTAAATCAAAAGCTTTACCTTCCGGCTCAGCTCCTTCTTCACCACGACGGTCCGGTACAACGTGCTGATGCTGCACCAATCCGCCTGTCCATCTCACGCTCAATTTTACCCTCACTCATGAACAAGACCCCGAGATACTTGAACTCCTGCGCCTGGGGCAGTAACTCACTTCCAACCCAAAGGGGGCAATCCGCTGTTTTCCGCCAGAGGTGCTGACTCTCATCCCAACCGCTTCACACTCGGCTGCAAACCGCCCCAGCGCATGCTGAAGGTCACAGCCCGATGAAGCCAACAGAACCACATCATCTGCAAAGAGCAGAGACACAGAGAGCTTATAATATAAGTTCTAATATAATATCAGAGAAATACAATAGAATAGAACAGGACAAGTGGGTCCCACAGGGGAAGAGGCCATTATGCATGCTGGTGGCATTTGTTTATGGTTTAAACAGTAGCCTGTGTATGTGTGTGTGTGTTCTTAATACCTCTCTAGTCATGCTGTGTCTTTTGTGTGCTTGCGTGTGTAGCCAGTGTGCATGGACTGTGTGTACTTGTCTGCATAAGTGTGAGCAAATTTCAGGATCAGTGTCTGTGTGTGTTACCAAATGAGAATTGTGTGTGTCAATGCATGTGTGTGAAGGTCACCACGTGTGTGTGATACGTTTGTGTGTGTGTGTGCCTTTGTGCTCACATGATACACTCTGCAAATAGCAGCGTGCCACAAAAGAGAGCGGACACCAGCGGCTGCTCCCTGTGGTATGATAGAAATACAACACACACACACACACACACACACACACACACACAAAGTTATTCCCTGGCCGAGAATGATAATGCACCTGCTAGATGAAAGAAGGAGACTAGCGAGTGAAGATATTTGCGGTGGACGAAAAACGGGAGAGAATAAAAAAAGAGAAGAAAGGAACAAACAAGAGAAAGAAAAAAGAAAAGAGCTTGAAGGAGGGAAAGATGGAGAAAGATAAAGTGACGCCTTTGTGTTCTCTTGACTGGAACAAGGTTGAAGAACAGAACATATCTGCTCCCTGAATCACTGATCAGCCCTAATAATGCTTACAGCCCAACACAGGAAACCTGCCTGCCGCCAGACTCTGAGACATGTAATGTCAACGGACATTTGACCCTTTCAGCTGCAACATGAAACACTGAGCGCGTTTATGTACTAGTTAATGTTCCAAATGTTCCACTGTGGTGAAGGACAAAGTCTGGTTTTTGAATGGGACTAATAACCAGATTTCCATAAACACCCGGATACATGGACAGTCCAGCCTTAGTGGTTTTTAGATTTTGACATGTGAATGCGCCAGTTAGTATGTTAGTATTTCCCATAACTCAGAATAATAAAGTTTTTTTCAAATTCAGGATATGGATTTTATATGGATTTAGTTTTCATGTGGCAACTCATAAGAATACAGTTTTAAAATCCTGAATATAAATGTAACACAAGATTAGGTAATGTGCATGTATGACAGACTTCATGACTGACAAAATGTCAACCAAAAAGTAAATTTGACTGACTTTTTACATCACTGGACTTTGGTTAAAGACAATACTTGCCACAATGGCATGCAATATTGTGGTACAAAATTTCAAATTATGATCTTTTCTGGCTGTATTCTGTTGAATTAGAGGGTGGATACCCAACAAAAACATTGTGACATTGTGCTTCCTGTTCAGTGCTGGGGTTTGTTATTTACATGACACCAGACAGTTGTGCAGGAATGTGGATGTGATGGTGGTAAAATAAACACATTGGAACTGAAGACATCCGCGTGGTTCTTATTGATCACCTACAGAGGGTTACTACTCATAAGTGAATCCAGTATAGAAACAGGAGGAAAGCTACAACTTGCTCACAGACAGTATGGAGGCATTTTGATTTGCTTCAGCTTACATTAACTGCATCTAACATGTGCTAACAATGAACATTGTGTTTAGTAGCAGCAGGTCACCATCTCAGTTTAGCATGTTAGCATGCTAACAAGTAGGACCAAACATAAAGTACAACTGAGTCTTATGGAAAATGTCATTAGTTTTGCAGATATTTGGTCATAAACCAAAGTATTAGACAAACAGTAGTTTTGACCTGGTGATGGCACAAGATTAAAAGTTAAGGGATCAACACAGTTATTATATTTCATCCTGTAGGAAAGATAAATATCTGCACAATCAAATTTCATGGGAGTCCATCCAAAACATGTCGACCTGGCGGTGGCCCTAAATATAATGGCAAGGGATCACCAAAGTCTTTAGGAGCACCCACCTAATGACTTTGGACCTTGACTATCTGTACCAAAGTTCATGGCAGTCCATCCAATATTTTTCTAGATATTTCAATCTGGCCCAACATTGCCATCCCTATACAGCCACGCCGCTTGTACTTTGTTATTAGTAAGTGAAAAAAAAAAAAATCTTCTGGATTTAAAAAAGACATGGGGCACTGAACTTCTCTACTACTATTTATATCACGTTCTTTCAGGACAATTTAGTTTAGTTTTGTTTTCATTCTGACAGTGTGGGTGAGAATGTTAAATATTTAACTGGAGAAAGCTGGGCTGTGTTTTGGTACTTTTGATGCTGTTTCTGTGTTGCTGTTCATTTTGGATGCTAAGGGAAATGTGTCGGTCCCATTCAGACAAGCAGATTAACTGACGCTAGCACACGTCTTTTTTTAGAAGTGTATCTCCTGTCCTGTGTGTTAATGGGGGTCACAGTTTTAAGAGCATTGGCTGTATTTCACTCAGTGTAGAAGTATAAGACGTGTGTGTGTGTGTGTGTGTGTGTGTGCGCGTGTGTGTCAGGAGAGACAAGACAGACAATACTACATTACTATACTACAAATCAGAGGGGACAGAATGTCACCAGAATGGTAATTTTACAGAATAATATTTTCTACAGTCGGCAGCACAGTGGTACAGTGGTTAGCACAGCAAAAGTGTTCTGGTTCGAGCCCACCGGCCTTTCTGTGTGGAATTTGCATGTTCTCCCCGTGCCTGTGGGGGTTCTCTCCCGCCATCCAAAGACATGCAGGTTAGGTTAATTGCTGACTCTAAATTGCCCGTAGGTGTGACTGTCAATGTGAATGTTTGACTGTCTCAGTGTGTCAGCCCTGTGATTGGCTGGCGACCAGTCCAGGGTGTACCCCGCCTCTCGTCCAGTGCCAGCTGGGATAGGCTCCAGCCCCCTCTAAGGATAAGAGGGGCACCTTTAATTATCTCCTCACTTGGTTCAGCTCAGGGTCACATTCATCAAAATACTTTTGTAGCTATCATAATGTATATTGTGTTCTAGTATTAGTTCTTTTTTCTTATCTGTAAAATGCATCTGTTTTGTAGTTCCTCTGTGCTGCTGTGACAATTTAATTTCCCTGAATGTTTCTGAGGTTGCCTATTGACTTACGAACTTGAGTTTATAATTGAGGATAATATTGCATATTGACTTTAAGGCTCTTGTCTTGCACACAGCCCATTCACATAAATATTTCCCTGTAATATTGGCTTCATGGGAAACCCAACCTAGCTGTTGGCGTACACAAAATAGGAAGTCACATTCACAGTACGCTTCCCACATTTTTGTCCCTGTGCCCTAGTTTCTTTTGACCTTTCGAATCAATGTTAAAGTTTTATTGCTTGTTTTTTAGGGCAAGGGCAGGCCTGGCCCCTTCCTACATTGCTGACCTTGTCTTTCCTTACATTCCTGTTCACACTCTGAGGTCTGCAGACCAGTTGTTGCTGACTGTCCACAGTGCCTGGCTGGACACAGATAGCAGGAGGCCTCCAAAGATCTAGAATAGCCTTTCACAGCCTTTCGCAGCTTTGTGTGTGTGTGTGTGTGTGTGTGTGTGTGTGTGTGTGTGTGTGTGTGTGTGGGTGTGTTGGCAGGTGGACCAGTGTGAGAGGTCAGACACTTCCATCTTCAAATGAAACTGAAACACATTGCATGCTTTGGTAGACACACACACACATTTGTCCACCTAGTGAACAAACTACAAATCCGGCATCCCACATCACACCCGACTGCCCGTCTCACCATTTGACCTTGGCTCTGATTGGCTGCTGCAAACACGCCTGTCAATCTAAGGAGGGTGGACTTCTTGTTTGGTTCCCGGGCGACGGCATCAGCCAATTAGGATGAGCCGTGGGTCCTGCTCTGTACACCAGTGGTTTTACACCCATTCCCACTGTCAGATTTCACAGACCAAACTAAAGAATTTACTTGCTTACTTAAACATTTAAAAGTGAAAAGTTAAATTAAAAAAATGACATTGAAGTTTGTCATTTTATCTTAAAGTTACAGTCTGTCTTGGTGTCATCATTCCTTGAGCTACTGCAAAAATAAACTATTTAATATTTAATGATGATGTTGGAATTCTGAGCCCAAAATAAAATCCTCTATGTGTGTGCATGAAAACCCTGCATTGGTAATGAGAGACAGTGGTGACTTGGGTTATAGTATTACTCACCAGAGTTTGCTGCAGTACTACTGCATGCACACATAAACAGATGCACAGTGCTGCTCTGCGTCCTTTCCAGTCTCGCAGCGCTGTTGCTTCAAAACAGTGTGAGTTTATATTTCAGGCATGAAAGGCATGAAGATGCCTGACCTGCCTAGTTTGAACAGTGAACAGTGACTCATATACACTGCAAAACCCACACACACCTCCTGTCTCCACCCTCCCTCCCAATCACTTAGCTTCTTTCTTGTTTAACTTTCTCCCTCGCTCTGCCACTCTCTGATGCTACAGCAAAATACAGTACAGGTATCACTTAAAACCTGATAATCACAGAAATCCTCTTCAATGTCTCACTTAAGAAGCTTAAAATTTAGATAAAATACGTTTTCCCATTGTAGTACACAGTACACAGTGCACCATATGACGAAAGCATATCTACCTCTTTGAGTGTCCTTATGTTATTTTGAGATTCTTATGTGTGATTTGGGTTCTGTAACAGATCTATGTATCTATTAAAGACCATACTGATACTGAGTAGAGCTGATATGATTATTTAGTTACAGTAATCAAGCAGTCAATCAAAAGAGGATTAATAGATAACAATTTTGATAAATGAATAATCACTTAAGTTTAGTAAGTAAAAATACCAAACATTTGCTGGTACCAGCCTCTCAAATGTCATAACTTGCTGCTTTCCTTTGTTTTTGTGGTGGAAATGAAGTATTAATTAATTTGACGGCATATCACTGCAAAATCATCTAACTGAAAACCCTTTCAAGAAACCCACTGACTTTGAGACGAGGGAACCGGAAGTGCAAAAATGCTAACTCATTTCTGGGTTTTAGGACTCATTCTTGCAGCACTCTATTTTCAGACTTATTTGAGCTATGATGCTTTGGGATAGCAATCTGTCATTATTTTTGGCATTTTATAGACTACATGAAAACTATTGCATAGTTTGATTGATTAGGGGAGTCTTGCGTTTCATTTTGTGCACATTTTGCTGGACATATTTGCCATTTCTGAATCGTAGAAGTAGAATTAAAAATAGATTTCTTTGGGTTTGAAAATGCTTCTACACACACGTGTTATGATGCGCCCAGTGATGGGTCCTTCAGGCTTGTGATATACTTGCTTTTAACTATGTGTTTGCATGTGCATGATGTCCACCCAGCATTTCCTGCTTTCCTTTAGAGCCTCTCTCTCTGAGTTTCTCTATCCTCCTCTCTGTAAGTTCCTTTCCATTACAGCTGAACTTTATTACACTAAATATTTCATCTGTCTCTCACTTACTCTGGAGTTTCAACTGTATTCTCAGCAGCATTTAGATGCTGGCACTGCTCGTCTATCCCTCTCTATCTTCTCTCCAGTGGAGCAGTGACTCACAGTAAAGCAGAACTTTGCTCTAAATCTCAGATGACTAATACATACATAGCAGCCCTGCTTTTCCTCTTCACCTCCTCCTCCTTCTCTTTTTTCCTCACCTCAGCTCCCCGTCACCTGCTCTTTACCTTGCTTCTCCTACGCCCAATTCAGACTGACAGCGACGAACAGAGATGAACAGGAGCACGAAATCCAATTCATTTCCTGTGTTGAGAAGTACTGAGAAAGCTTTTCCTGCAAAAAGAAATCTTTCAACAAATATCTGACATCATGCAGAAATGTTCCATAAGGATAAGAAGAAGCAAAAAGAACAGCGTTTTATTGCCATGTCAAATAATGTGCAAATATTATTAAACAGTCTGTTGCATGATTGTCTGCGAGTCGAAATGACAGCAGTGACTTTCAGACACCCTTGACAAAACAACATATATTGGGAAAGCAGTTCAAGCCTTCTAAAACTTTCCAAACAAACTTACATTTTACATATTTTTACATTTCATACATTGTCTCCGAGTCCAAACAAAAGTTAACACAGAAGTGAACCCACTGGATCAGCTGTTGTAGCTAACTGAATAGGGATCTCCTTCCAGGGCAACTTGCTGGCTAACCAAGCTGGCTCCATATTCATCTGCACATGCCGGTTTGTTTACAAGTGTGAGACTGTGGGGATGCTGTAGAGGTAGTAGCAGTGTAGTAGTGCTCTACATGACTGAGAACATGGATTCCCTGTCTTCAGTTATATCCTCATGTAATATTGGGCCACTGTTTGAATTACAGGCCAGCGGATGCTTAGCTTTTCCACGAAACACTTTTGGTATAGCACCCTTTAAACCCGTACCTAACCTGTACCTACATGTACCTGCTGTAAACCCTATATCTGTTTTGTGCTTCCACTGCAGACAGTACCGTTAAATGTAGGCGGGGTTGGCATATCTAACGCGACACAGTAAACAAAGGAACACAAAATGGAGGACATCAAATGTTTTGTGTTCGTTCATCTCGGTATGTGGCTGTTACAACAAGCTTTGTTTGAAAGGCTGCAGACAGCAAGGAAAAATACTGCTTTGGGAAATGCTACTTCAGAACTAAGACGTGCAAGAAGTGACGATTCTGTTGACCAATCAATGGGATCCAATCAAAAACACGATGAATGGAGTGGTTCAATTGCTACCATCCACAACTTTTGCCAATGGAAATGCAAAAATAACCGTTCCGATGTGTAACGAACTGAACTGGACTGCTTGGTGGAAACGCAGCTTAAAAGAGACCCGAATTTCACGTTTGGGGGGGACCTCAAAAAACAGATAAATTATCAACCATTATCTTTTAGGATTTCTAATGCTGTAATGAATGATAGCCTTTAAGAAATAATTAAAATCAAATTAAACTCCAATGTCCCATCATCTGTAGCTTTAAATGTGCGTGGCTCTGCGCTGGTCAGTGTGGCTGGCTTTATCTTTAGTCAATAACATGATTGGTGTGGACATGTGCACATGGGTGTTTTCTATGTGACTGTAGGTTGTTTATGTGTGGATTTGATGTCAGATAGATCAGTGATTAGCAGCAACCAGGTTGCAAACTGGTACTGGTCCATGGAGTGTAGGCTAGCGATGTTATCGCTGACATTGGATGTTGATCATATTGCGAACATGACCTACCCACTCTAACTGAAAACCTTACCCCACCACACACCTCTGGTCAGCCTCAAAATAGACAAGACACACCCTCTGTTAATAATTATTATGCGGTATGACATATTAGTTGCAAAGAAAGAAGAAAGAAAGTAGTGAGTTATATTACTGATAATATTTAGTATAAGGCAGTGATAGCCTCCCTCCCCTCCTGAAGCTGTCCATGGTTCTGACATGACTCCCCACCCTCCAACCCTGTGCAAAACAGAGACCCCCCCGAAAGAAAGCCACACTGTAATTTGAATATTGCAGTTAACCTACATTACCAGTGGGTTTGGTCAACTCATCGGGATAAATTCAGGTACTGTCCCCACAACAGTTAGAACTGAAGAGACAGAGCCTTTTGAATAAAATATCAATCAAAACTTCAGTACAGTGATTTCAACTCTATTTCCACGCATGTATAAAAGATGCATATATCCACCAAAATAGGACTAATGGATATTATTTCTGACAAATGATGTACTGAGTTGGATGATTAGCTGGTTGGGGATTTGTTACACCCAAATCATGAAGCACATCCAATTTTTTGCCAATAAACTTTGCTGCTTTTTGATGAGAACACAGTCCATTTCCCCTGCTCCTCACGGTCCCCCTCCCCCTCCTCTTAACGCATTCACACTCACCTCAGCTCCTCCTCACCTCTTCAGCATCCCCCTTCTCACATCTCCATCGCCTCTCCATGCATCTCCCTGCCTCTTCAGTTTCTCCGCACCTCCTGTGGAGAGAAAAATATGCCGCATGTGAACAGTAGCCATGAACTTCCCCTGCACCTCCTCACTCACACTGCAGATGCTGCAAAATATAACACACAGGTAGACACACACACACACATACTCACAAATGTGCTTATAAAGAGCTATATCTGTTATTTTCTTTTGCTCTCTCTCACAGACAGTTTTCCCCATAAGAGCAGTCCAATCTATTATTGAGAAGACTGCCGTCATTTCAGGGCTTTAAGGTCAACGGCATCAATAACTCTGCTGGTAGTCACTAGACGACCCCACTATCCACACACACATACTCACACACAGTTGGTCACATGACACTCTCAGTACCAGCAAATCCTGATTCAACAAAAACCCATTGTGACAGCAGGAATCAAGGATTCAACATGAGCGAATACATTTTTTTTTAAACTTCATTCAAGATGATTAAAGATAGCGTGCGGATTAAAATCTGTAGACATTGATGACATACTTCTCTGTACTTTTGGTGTTGGACAGCTTCAGCTAGGTCCTTCAGTTTCAATTAAAGAAAAAGAAAAAGTTCCATTCCTGTTTCGACATCCCCGTGCACAAAGCCAGCTCCATAAAGAAATGATTTTCCCAGTTTGGTGTGACTGGTCTGCACAGAGCCCTGACCTTAACCCCATCCAACAACTTTGGGATGAACTGGAACATCGACTGCAAGCCAGACCTGATCACCCAACATCAGTGGCCGACCTCATTAATCCTCTTGTGGCTGAATGGGAGCAAATCCCTGCAGCAGGTTCAAACATCTGGTGGAAAGACTGAAACCAGAAGATTAATAGCAGCAGATTAATGCCTGTGGCTTTGGTGTAATGGTACATATACTTTAATAGTCCACTTACTTTTGGCCATATAACGTACAATAGATAAAAGGCTAATTAAAGAAATATACAGTGGTGGAGGAAGTATTCAGCTATTTTACTTACAGTAAGTCAAAGTAGCAATACTACAGTGTACAAATACTCTGTAACAAGTGCATTCAAAAGTACAAAAGTATTAACATCAAAATATACTTAAAATACCAAAAATAAAAGTACTCATTATGCAGAATGGACCATTTTAGATATATATATCATGTATATTATGTCACTGGATTGTAATTAGTGATGCATTCATGTGCACATTCCTTGGATGCTGCAGCTGGTAAAGGTGGAGCTAATTTTAATTACTTCATATAATGTTGGGCAGCTCAACCTATAATAACACATCATCATTTATTTGTTGATTATATTTTGTATTAATAATCTGAATCTGCAAAGTAACTAGTAACTAAAGTTGCCAAATAAATGTAGGGGAGTTAAAAATACAACATGTGCCTCCAAAATGTAGTGGAGTAGAAGTATAAAGTAGCATAAAATGGAAATACTCAAGTAAAGTACAAGTACCTCAAAAGTGTACTTCAGTACAGTACTTGAGTAAATGTACTTAGTTACATTCCACCACCGGAAATATAGCTTTGGTAACATAAGCTGACACGATTAACACCATTTTCATGAGTAATGTCGTCTCTGATTTATCCTCTGATTTGGACTTTATTCTCCACCATCTTCCGTCTGCTCTGTTGTTGACAGGTAAATCCTCACACGTCTTGTATACAATAACTCAAATATGACAATAAAAGGAATAACTGAAAAAGGACAGAGCGCAATCTTGTGGTAAGAAATCGAGCCTCCTTTGACTGCTTCTGTGTGACTTTGATTCTTGTTTGAAGGCAACTCAGGTCGGTCGCAGCTCCTTATCAGGACCACACTTTATCTTTTGACAAAGTCATTCATGTGTACAGTATGTGTGTGTGTGTGTGTGTGTGTGCGTTGGGTTTTTAATGAGGTGTAGCTCAGTTATCAGGCAAACACCGTGTCATGATGCTGTGTTGCTGTTAGTGGTTTGCCTTTGTGGAAACAGAGTGCTGCAGTAAGCATATCAGCAGTACGATGGGTGAGCGACACACAGCAGCAAAGGCATGAAGGGCGAGCAGGAGAGTGGGAGTCATTGAGGTCAATGGTGTTGTGTGTGTGTGAAAGAGAGAGAGAGGTGGTTTACTCATTAACTGTGTTCAATGTAATGCAGGTAAACACACACACACACACACACGTAAAATAAATATTACAATGTTCTTATTTGCCTGCATTTTCTCAAAAATGAGTGTTACATGTTTTTAAAGAAAATAATCAATAGATACTATAAATACTGAAGAATATGTATTATTGCAGAAGAGATATTTGCAAACAATATTACTACGTAATTTACGGACATTTTCCTTTCAAACATAATATGTAGCTCAAAGTGTTTTACATACATTTGCATTAAAAAAACATTTAAGTTAATTAAAAGTTTGTAAGCACACACTTTAAAATACAATGAGGGCCGGGTCCCAGTGGCAACAGGTTAAGCAGGTTAGTCCAGGTGTCCCTCTCCCCAGCAACATTTTCCAGCTCTTCCTGGAGGCGTTTCCAAGCCAGATGAGATATATAATCTCTCCAGCGTGTTTTGAGTCTACCCCGGGGCCTCCTACCAGTTAGACGTGCCTGGAGAACCTCCAAAGGAAGGTACCCGGGAGGCATCCTGATCAGATGCCCGAACCACCTCAACTGGCTCATTTCGACACAGAGGAGCAGCAGCTCTACTCCGAGCTCCCTCCAGATGTCTGCGCTCCTATCCTATCTCTAAAAGGGTGAGCCCAGCCACTCTACAGAGGAAACTCATTTCGGCCGCTTGTATCCGCGATCTCAGGTTTGGAACATAGACTGACTGTTAAATCTACGTTCCTTCCAGCTCAGCTCCCAACCCCCGCATTACTGCTGACACGGCACCAATCCGCCTGTCGATCTCACGCTCCATTTCACCCTCACTCATGAACAAGGCCCCGAGATACTTAAACTCCTTCACTTAGGGCAGCAATAAAACACAATAGAATCAAATAAAACTGAGCTAAGCTACAAAAAATTGCAAATAATACCAAATTACTACTTGAAAGCATGATTAAAAAGGTGAGCCTAAGGAAAGCAAAAAAAAAGTTATTATGAAAGATATTGATGATGTCCTATTGTCCTGTATTTGTTGTGCTTGTTTTCAGACAACGGTATGTTTTTTGGAGATTATGCTTTATTGTAAGCTATACTGTGTATTTAATCCACTTCATTTATCATCTCAGCACACTTTGAATGTACAATTGTATTTATGTGTATAATATGTATTTGTTGGTTTGCACGAGTTTGTGTGACTGTAATTCTACTACAGTAGTACAGTAGTATTACTGTAAAGTGAGACAGAGAAAGACAGCAGGAGACAGTATATGTATGTAAAACTGAATACTACATGTCAAAGGCTATCTGGATTCATGAAAGAGTTATGGCTTCTGCATGTGTGTGTGTGCTACAGTAGTACAGTAGTATTACTGTAAAGTGAGACAGAGAAAGACAGCAGGAGACAGTATATGTATGTAAAACTGAATACTACATGTCAAAGGCTATCTGGATTCATGAAAGAGTTATGGCTTCTGCATGTGTGTCTGTGTGTGTGTGTCTGTGTGTGTGTATTCAGATTTCAGATGTGGGATTACAGCATCATCATCTGGCTAAAAAGGCCAGAAGGTTCAACATGTGAGCACTGCAGGAACTCTGCAGATTAACAGACTGACAGACTGGCCGCTTTGCTTCCATTTAATACTACCAGTACTACTACTGTTATTATAACTACAGCTACTACTACTACTATGACTACTGTATTACTAGTAGTCCTGTACCACTGCTACTACTACTACTGAAACTCCCACTACTACTGGTGTTACTATTACTCCTACTACTAATGCTAATACTCAAAGGTTAGAGTGTACTACTATTAATACTACTACTGCACTTACTACCATTAATACTGCTATTACCACCATTATTAGTACTGTTACTATTAGTACAACTATTATAATACAACTGCTGCTGCTACCACTGCAAATAATAACACTACCACTGCTACAGGTACAATACTAAGACTTATACTACTAGTAGTAGTTTTAAAGCAGCTACTATCAATACTGCTGCTAACTGTGCTATTGTTGGTATGACAGCTAAGTACTACCACTGCAACAGCTGCAATCCTACTAAAAGTATCATCATCATCATCATCGTCATCATCACGCCAGCAGAACTAGTCCATGCTGCAGACCAACACCTCCCAGTTTGACTCTTTGATCGTGACATCCAGCTACTCGACTGCTGGTGGTCTCTCTGCCTGTCTGTCATGGCTGTCAGGCCAGAGGCTATGCACATGCTGTCAGTCGCTGTAACCTTTGACCCTGAATGTGTCACCCATTATCAGCACAGCAGTCCTCTTGTCAACAGGAAAGACAACAAGACACAAGCTTTTACACCTTCCCCTCCTCTGTCATTCCATGACTTGTTCAGCATTACAGAAACACTTGACTCTTCTCTGTTGTCAGTGTTCTGAAACTCTGATCCTTCAGGGCACTTTCTTTAGCCTGGGCTTTTAAGTGAATACTGGTCTGTGGTCATTTACTTATCTTCATTACTCTCTGCATTTGCTTTTTCAGTATTTAATTTTTTTGTTGACATATTATTTATTTACATATTGCTTCTAAAACTCTTTCTTCACTCAACATTTTTTCTCTGTTTTGTAATTACGTTTCCATAGTCTGTGTTTCATCCGAGTCACCCAGTCAGTAGGTGTCCACGTTCATGTTTCCCCGCTTTCTCATTTGGATTATCCATACCTTATGCACTGTAGTCCTTAACACTTCTAACTCTACTGTTGAGGAAAAGATGCATGTATGAAATACAGCATGTTTAATTTCATCTCTTTGATCACTGTTTAGTCTTCACTCTCCTACAGCTCAGAGATGTATTATTTCACTGCTAATGCAAACACACAAAACACTTCCTGCTGCAGCAAGTTCACATTAAAAGCATTCAACTGGCTTTCATTGTGAAGCAGTCAGAAGAAAACGCAATGTATTTGTCACCGATGTTAGTGCTGACCGTGACTGTTCATCAAAAATCATTTTTGACAGTGAATCAACTTTAAATACTGCAGGGAGTAATGGAACAGGAAGGAGCAGCCACAGTGAGATGTTAGATGAAGAGCTGCAGGCGACATGCTGCACATGTCCAACTCCTCAGCGACTCAACTCCTTGTACTGCGTCGTGCTGTGTGTAATACTTGCATGTAGTATAGAAACCACCCCCCCCCTCTCTGTTCATCCATTCATCATCAGCCTGTTAACAACCAAACAACAGGGTCACACAGAGCAAGAAGAGAGAGATGGGAAAACAGTTGCGAGTTATCAATTTATATCTTTTGAAATAAAAGCATACCATATTTATATTGGGGAGAGCAATGGTGGGAAGAACATTTACATAATTACTGTACTTAAGTACAATTTTGAGGTACTTTACTTGAGTATTTCCATTTTATGCTACTTTATTCATGTACTCCACTACATTTATTTGAAAGCTGCAGTTACCAGATTCTTTTCAGATGAAGATTTTACATTACAAATCATGTCAGATGCTTTATAAATCATTTAAAGATTTAACTAGTGGTTCCTTGACATTTTGACATGTGAACCCTTACAGCCCCTCACGTTTTAGATGCGTGCCTGAGTCCTTAGCAGTTTCACCAAGGAGATATTTCCTTTCTAAACTTCTCAGATGGTATAATAAAGTGTTCAAAGTTTAAAGATATTTCATTAAAAAGCAAATATTAAAGACAAGTCCAATTTTGTGTAGCAGAACTTTTTTTTCCTACCCTATTAATCATCTCATCTCACGACCCATCAGATTTATGGATGGGACCCGACCCCTAGGCAGAGAACTTTATAAATGATCTTTAATGTAATATATGATAAAATATCAGTCACAATTTTTTGCGGTACAAGTTTAGTCTAAGTCTACTTCTGACAATACTCTTGTACTTTTACTTAAGTATTTTAAATGAAGGACTTTTACTTGTAATGGAGTATTTTTACATTATTGGTACACATTAAAATTGTCAAACAAAATTTGGTTATTGTTAAGAGCAATAACCAAAACAACAAGTTATCTGAAGGACATTGCTGTTTTATTACAAGATGGGTCTTATTTTATTTTATCTCTGTTATGATAACATATGACAACACCAAGTTCTGGAAACACGGCAGCATTGTGAAGGTGAAGAGAGATGAGCAGCCAGACAATCAGACAGGTTGTAAACAAGCCATCAGTTCATCCAGATTAACTAAACCACTTTATTTTGAGGTAAAACCAAAACTGAGTGCGCCCGAAATGTCAGTAATAATCCCTCATCACACATAAAAACTGTGCACACGCAACTATGGCGAATACGTCAGGTCAAAGCTGAACCAGAATGTCGTTCTGTAAATTATGATGGATGAACGGGTTATCATTTTACTGTTAGCCTCCAAATGAGTTTTCTAACTTGGGAGTGTGTTTACAACTTGTATGACCATGTGTTTCTTGGCCCATCTGGCTTCTTTTTAGCGATGTCACCATGCTCCCAAATCACAGCAACTAGCTTGGTGAGTACAATGTTATCATTGCTATCATATAGGAATGATGGCCAAAACTACAAAAGTATGACTCAAATTGTAATGAACCAGAATTCTAGTAGAACTAACTAGTGTAGAGCTGGCTAGACTCTTTCAGCTTGCAATGGGGCCAAATAGTAATTTATTCTAAATATGTTCTGTATACCTGTAGCTTCATTTATTTCAACTTTGGGGATTCTGTGAAATGTGTGTTGAAATTTATCTTGGTACACAACAAAGTACTGCTCATGTTCTTGCTCAGCACCTGCCCGCCCTATACGCTGAATGCGCAATTGCATAGGGCCCCGCAAATTACACAAGGGCCCCACCTCCCCCTCGTGTCAAAGCGGGTGTCAATGGCTGTATTCGAAACTGCCTACTATACTATACTATAGCAGTAGGTTCTGATTTGGCCAAAATGTAGCATGTAGTCTGCAGTATGCAAACAAAAGCAAAATCTGCATTTTTCCAAAAATACTCAGATGTCGTACTGATCCGGACAAAATAAAAAAATCTCCAATATGCATCGGACCAGTCTACCTCGCCTACTGTGTCCCACAGTGCAAAGCGCTGGCGGTGGTTTGCCCATGGATGTATTGGTTTACCATTAGCCGTGCTGTTGTTTACTTCCGCTTTCTAAAACCCGACAAGCCTTGCCTAGCATACTGCAGAATACATCAGTTTGACAGTTTCATACTGCATACTACTATGAAAAGCTGTATGCTGCTTACTGCGTACTTTGGTAGTATGTAGTAGGCGGTTTCGAATACAGCCGTTGTTTACAATTTTGATGAGAGGATGAAGCAGAACTATCCTTCTGGTCACGAAAAGAGAAATTAAAACTGAATTGCAGGAACAGCAATCAGCTAAACTTGTGTTCTCTCCTCATGTCAGCAGATAACAGTAACGTTATGTTGATGTGCTAGCTTGCAGCACATCTCTCTCTAGTCTGTCTGTTTTGCTGTTATGACAAAATATGCCCAAAAAAAATTAAAAATAAAGATTTCACTTCTCTGAACTCTGAATCACCTCATCACCAAACACAGCGTGGCTGCAGCTGGCAGCAGCTTGCCAGCCAGATACTGACGCTCATGTTTAATAGACGACCAAAGAGGAGCAGCATGAATTCAGTCTGAGAGATGAGAGAGCTGTTAGCATGCACACAAACACACACACACACACACACACACACAGAGAAAGAAAATATGTTTTGGGATTGCAGTGGGTATAAATCTTGGCATATGACAGGATTGATTTATGGGTGGACATGCACACACATACACATTAACACACACATAAAGATACTCAGAAATACCCAAACATGTGATAGATGGGATGCATGGTGTTTATCAGGGGCGCTGAAGAAATATATACAAAACAGCACAAATGCGTGTGAACACGGCGAATAGAGATGAGAACCCAGGAAGCAAGGCGAGGAGTTAGGAAACAAAAAAGTTTCCTATCTCCTTGTCTTGACTCTTTGCCTCACTGCCTGACTAAGGGGCAGGATAAATTACATAAGAGAAAAGGAGAGGAGATGAGAAAAGGAGAAAATATGAGAAAAGAGGTGAAGAAAAAATGCCAAAAAAAAAGAAAAATGTTAAATTACCATAGTTAATGAACTATATGCCAATATAACATCCTTCAACCAGTTTTTGTATACTGGTAACTAAGTTATTGCTATGTATTTTGTTTTCTGCTTTGGTTCCACTATGAAATCAAACACATTTTGGAGGGCCTGATTTCATATCAAATAGAAATGCAAACAGAGAATGAGGATAGACAGACAGGGGACCAGTGTATCCAGTCCAGACCAGTCCACACCTGACGTCATCCAATCTGGACCGAGCCTCTTAATGAAAGGTTTATCTTATGGACTCCCTGTACCCATCTCTGCGAAACCCTTGTGCATCTAGGAAAGTAATCTGGACAAATGTCCTTGAGGGACAAAAACAGTCACAGTCTCTTGTCTCTCCCTTTCAACCATCCAACACTGACAAACACACACACAGAGTAGGATTTAGCTGATTGAAGTTAATACCAACAGTTTGAGACTGAAGCAGCCAATAGACAAAATGTATTATCTATCACTGCAATAAGTGATTTTTTGGCCATTTGGTGACAGCATAAACAAATTGTGAACACAACATTGACTTATTATCCCCTTTTAAGTTATTGTGGTGAACTGTGTCCAATATTCACCATTTTTAGCTCTATTTTTGGTCTCTACCAACTCCTGTGGGAAATGTCTAGCTCTTTAGCTGCTAAATTTAGCTGGATTTTAAAATCCATTTTTAACATCCTACATTTTGTCAATTGCTTTGTAAAGCACTTTGCATTGCATTTGATTTGTTTGAAAGGTGCTATATAAATAAATGTTGATTGATTGATTGATTGATTGATAAATGCTTCACTAGGTTCACCAGCTAGTTGCTAACTGTTTCCCTCTCTCTCTTTCTGTCTGCTGTTTGGTGGTGAGCAGGTAGTGTACAGTGGGTTTTTAGAGCTTTTTCACTGAAAACAGCGCAATGAGAGCGGTGAGAGTGAACCACAGCAGTAAAGTTGTGGGTCAGACAGCTAAACAATGAGCTGAAACTCACAGTAAAGCCGAGGGGGGGCTTCAGAAGCAATGCCCTTTCACATTGTCACACTGCATAATGCTGTAATGTTATTACAGGCAAGTTTGAGGCTTGTTCAGCCCAGCTTAGCACAAACACTGATAGCCTAGCTCAGTTAAAAGTAAAGAAAAAATTAAAACTGCTGTTTTAAAGGAATAGTTCGACATTTTGGGAAATATGCTTATTTGCTTTCTGACAGAAATTTGATGAGAAGATCGATACCACTCTGTCAGTTAAATATAAGGCTACAGCCTGCAGACAAAGACTCAGTTCTACAGTAGACTTACAGTGTAATCAATCAAACTACAACTGGTCACCTACACTGACCCACTGATACAAACTGTGATTGCTGATCGACCAACTAAATGTTTGGCTTCATCAGCACATTCGTAACACTTCAAAAGATCTTTTCACCTTTCGATGAAATGTTCAGGATTTTCCACCTTCACTTCACTTTACTGGCGCAGCATCCTTATTTTCCAGCTACAAATTGTGTGTGTGTGTGTGTGCGTGCGTGTTTGTGGTGTAATAGCCCATCACATAGTGCTAATAGGAAGACTGTGTAGAAGATTGAAACATTAAATGATGCCTCCGTGTCTGGCATCAGGGAAAGACAGACAGACAGACAGAAAGTTGTTTACTATGGAGTCAGGACAGTGACTTTAATATTTGGCATCGAAAATAAAATTTGGCTTTTAAAACAAAACCTGAACTGAAAAAGGAAACATTGGCATTGAAACATTTGTATTGGAAAAGGTTTTATTGGCACTGAAACAAGTATTCAAGTAACAAGTACAACAAGAAACAAGAAACAAGTAAAAGTATCAACATAGACATTACTTTTTTTTTCATTTTAAATTGATATTTTTTGCATTCTGATGTGTTTTTCACAGCTTTCATGTCACTCTTTTCTCTGTCAGGTTTTTTTTACACTGGAGAAAATGTCACTCTTCACTCTTTCTCGTCCGCTCCGAAGCCTCTGGCATCACCGCAAACCTACGCCGATGGCCTCCACGAGTTCACCGGGAACTCAACAGCAAGTAAGTCTGCTTTTCTCTGCTGTTGTTTTCTCACATAGAACCGGGCTGGGTGAAAGTTCACTTTTACCGGCGTTATGCTAGTCTGGCAGAGGTCCACTGGAACGAGCGCAAACCTTGCTAATACATGACAGCTAGTTAACGTTAGGTTCCATGTGAGCAAACAACGGCAGAGACAAACAGACTTAGCTCCGGTTTGGGAGATCATGTGAACTTGCTGTTCAAGAGTTCCCGGTGAACACGTGGAGGCCATCGCCGTACGTTTGCAGTGATGCCAGAGGCTTCGGAGCGGACGAGAAACGGCTGGTTCAGCAAAAGTGAAGAGTGACGTTTTCTCCTTAGTATGTAGATTATATGTCAATCACGCTCTCCTTGGCCCTCCCCTCAAACCCCCCCTTTCCATTACAAAACGGTGACAGAAAGTTGAAACTGAAAACTACTGATATCGAAGAAAAATTGACATCATAAAAAAAACTGAAAAAAGAGTGGCATGAAGAAAAAATTTGAACATTGTCATTGAAAAACTAAAATTGAAAAAATATCAATTTAAAATGAAAAAAAAATGTAATGTCTATGTTATATTTTTCAGTGAAACTTTTTTCAGTGCCAATACTTGTTTCAGTGGCAATAAAAAAATTTCCAATATTTCAATGCCACTGTTTCCTTTTTCAGTTCAGGTTTTGTTTTCAAAGCCAAATTTTATTTTCAATGCCAAATATTAAAGTCACTGTCCTGACTCCATAGTTTACTGGCATTTATCAATCTGTTCAGGACAGGAATTTACAGCTCCCCACAGCCCCCTAGTGGTGGCAGCTGGGCACAGCAAGTGGACAGAAGAGTAGCCAGAGGGAAGACAGTAACACTAACTTAAATAAAAACACACAGATAAATAGATAGATAGATAGCATGTCAGACTATTTGGTTTTACCAACTCAAGTTGGCCTGGTCCTGAATAAGCTCATATGTTAGTGTCAAGACACTGTAAACACACACACACACAGACACACACACACACACATACTCATGCTCAAAGACAGAGAACAGAGGGAGCAAACTCCAGCATTGTCTGCCTGTGTTGAACACCTACCAAGCAAGGAAATGTTTGCCTTGTCTGGGATCTGGTGATATTATGTGGAAAAACACGGGATTGCAAGCACAGGATCCAAAATATTTCAGGTATGATGTTTCCACAGCAACTGTCTCCCTGCTGGATAACAAAACTACATAAGATACTATGATGACATTAACTTTGCACAAATACATCCTGTGTGTATGTGATTACTTCAGGGTTCCCAAGGGGAAAAATAAACACAGGAGCTGTCTGTTGAGACATGACAATAGCCTACACCCTCAGTACACTCTCTGCCATTGCATTATGTGCCAAGTTCATTCAGTACGGTTGTCAGATTAATGATCCTTATATTTACTTCATACAAAACCTTTAAAGCAGTGCACTCCTTTGGACAAATATTATGGCCTCACACCAAAGCATTTTTTATGATAATGTGCAGTTGGGTTGCCAAAGGCCTTCCAAAAAGTTGATATATAGACTAATAATAAGAAACAAAGCTGTACAACACATCATTACCATACCTTTGAAGTTGGTGGAAGAAGTTCGCCATCTTGGTTTGAAGTCCTAAATCACTGCCCGTGACATCTTTGCTAAACGCATGTAACCATAGAATAAATACAACAATAATAATAATAATAGTAATTAATATTATAATTATTATTGTGTTATATTCCCACTATATACAGTATGCACATTGTGCATATATTTGTGTTTGCGTACAGTGCTCTGTAGCGTCTACCAGAGGGGGGAAGTTGGAACAGGGTGTGATGCTGGATGTGATGTTCCCCAACCTCACCTGCTGCCTCCTGTCTGTCAGGAAGTTTGTGATCCACTGACAGGTGGGGGCTGGCACGGTGAGCTGGGTGAGGTTGGTATGAAGGATGTGTGGGATGATGGTGTTGAATGTCCACAACCAGGATCCTTGCACAAGTCCCTGGAGAATCGAGGTGCTGTAGTAGGATGTAGTGCAGTCCCATGTTGACAGCATCATCAACTGACCTGTTGACACACTTCCTCTTCACAGATCCTGAGTGCAGGTGTGGGGTCAGTGGGGAGAGGTGAGGGTGTGGCAAGGGGTGAAGGTGGTTGTGTAGCTCCTCTTTCCAATCTGATCTCCATTGTCAGTGTGTTTCTGGCCTGGTTGTACAGGATTCTGTCCCCACTTCTGTAGGCCTCCTCCTTGGCCTGACGAAGCCGCCTGAGATTTATTGTAAACCAAGGTTTTTTGTGGTTGTGTGTGCAGAAGGTTTTAGTTGGGCTGTGCAAGGAAGGTACAAAGGATTCATCAATGGGATGAAATAAGTAAAAATCCTGGCCGCCACAAATCAGATCCTTTTTTCACTGAAAACACAACCTGGCAGTAACAGGTGCCATCACGTGACATTTCCTTGTTTTGCCATGGATTTAGCTGAGTAAAAAAACCCTCTACGGTAAATAGTTGAGTCATTATTGCAGTGCTGCTTCCCATGGACTCTGATTAAATCACCATCTCCCCTATCAGACTCAGCAGTGTTTGGGTTTTGGTTGAAATCCTTTATGTTGGCTGCTTACACTGCAAACAGTTTTGTTGTTTAATGACAGAGTGTAAGTCTGCGTCACTGTTGACATATAAGCCTTATTATAACAGACTCTGGAACAGCAACCACGTATGCTTGTCTTCACATCTACAGGCAGTTAAAACAGAGTTAGAAATATGTTCTTAAAAAAGCAGTAGAGTTGGAACACATTCTTTGTTTTTGTTAGAACATGTGGGTCAAATATTATTGTGTGCACACTAAGAATGTTTGTGTTCATAGGCCTATGGGTCATATGGCGACTGCTGTTTGTCGCTGGGCCGGTAGTGTGCGATGAGAGCTGTGAGAGTGAACCAGAACAGTTAAAGGGACAGCTAAACAATGCGGTTTTTTTGTTGTTGTTGCTGTACTTTTTAAAAACCTATAATATTAGTTTGCAATTTTGATTGTCTTACACTTTATGTAATGTGTAATACATTTTTGTGTACAAAATGTGATATGTTAATAGTTTTGTGACAGCAGTGTCGGTGCATTTTTCATTTTGGTGGAAGCACTAAAATGCTATGAAAGCTATGAGCATGTGTTTAAATCTGCTAGTGTCTGCTAAGGTGCTTATATCTATTTCCATCTGTGTGGGGTTGTATACTGTACTACAACATGTATTGCTGTGTGTGTGTGTGTGTGTGTGTGTGTGTGTGTGTGTGTGTGTGTGTGTGTCCAGTCTGGACAGCAGCCAGCAGAAGCATGTGGTGCAGGCTCTTTCCAAAAAGCCCACTTTAAGGAACAGGCTTAGCTTCAAACACTTTGAGATCCAGCTCAGGGATTACAGTCGCAGTCTAACAGGAGTTTACAGCTCAATCGCCATCGCAGCCAATAAACAAATTCCTCACTGGAAACTAAGACGCTTCAGAGTGAGAGGAGGGGGAGACCTAAAAACTCACTCCTCAGTGGGAGGTTATAAATGAATCTTTGTAACTATCCGGGAGAAAAAAAAGTGGGCTAAATTATAAGCTATTCTTTTCTACTAAAACAAAACTACATTTTACCATTAGCTCGTGCATCATTGTAGCTAGCACAGATGTGTGAGCATTGGTATATCAGTTGGGAAAAACTTGTTTCCAAAAAGGCGTGGTTGATGTCTAATATGTTAATTTTCCTATATCTTCCACCTCCTATATATCGCTCAATATTCTCCAGGGATCTGATCAAATCCCTCTCAAAAGGCCCTGCCCACATATTTAATTTCACTGCATCACGTTAGGGTGGCTAAAGAAACTTTAAGGGTGCTTTCACAGCTAATTTGTCTGGTTTGGTTTAATCAAACTCTGGTGCTGACTAAACTTGGTGGATCTCGGTTCACTTCCAAGTGAACTCTGGTGCAGTGCAGTTTGAATGAATGAGTTACCTGTCAGTCCATACATGCAGTCCACATGTTTACAGCTCTTTTATAAAGCCAGTGTGAACACTGGACCAGAATAGAAAGGCAACAGCATATTTTATTTTTCCTTTGGTCAGGACCAAATGAACCGAACTACAGGTGTGAAAGTGGCTTTCTCTTGTAGGCTGGCATCTGGCATCACTTGATTTTGTGGGTATTTAATTTAATTTGTTTCATAATTTTATGTCAGGTTGCCAGTTGGAGCAGCTAATGTGCAATAGTGCTTTGTGTAGCTTTAAAGGTCCCATGTTTCTGTGGTTTAATGTGTTCAGACACAAAACACAATGACAAGGACAAGAGTTGAGGATTAGAATGATACTTAATTGATGAAGGGTTAACTGGATCATCACAAATACAGTTTACTTATATTTATGCCAGCAATGTTTCACTTAACAGGACAAGAAAAGAGTGCAATTTAGATGTAAATATACATGAAAATGCATTTTAACTTAAATTTGGCATCTAAGGGTGTACCCAAGGCCTCAAGGTAACAAGGAAAGGCTTGTAAATGTTATGATGAGACCTGCACTGTAAATCCACAGTCTGCAAATGCTAGATTTGATTTTAAATAGGTAGACCATAACCCAACAACACCAGGAATAAGGACCCGATCTAGTGCACTGCTGTGGAATAAATTGATTTTTTACCATTTGTTAAATTTTTATAGTCTGGGTCACATCATGATACATTTTGGGGAGCTTTGTGAGGAGGGACACTGGCTCTGTCTGCCTGATACTGAAGGTGTATTGAACAAATAAACTCCTGGGAAGCCGTGAGGCAGTTTCTATTGATTTATGTTGTTTCTTTTGACAACCATTGCTCTTAATCATTCTTCTTTTGGCAGTGTTCTCTCTGCTTCATGCCTCACAGAAGTGGTACTGCTTGTAAAGAACCTTCAGCAGCTTTCTCTGTGTGAAATGTGTGATAAAAATAACATTTTATTGCACTAGGACAGTACACTGGGCACTTAACAGCTATGCCAAAGCAGCCTGGGATTCCGTGTCCTGTTCAAGGGCAATAGATGCTGAGGGAGAAAGGAAGCATCACTCCGTACTGACCTTGGTGTTCAACCCAGCAATCTTACAGTCATAAAACAATTTCCCCAAACTTGAACCCCGCTCTTGTTTACTGATAAAACAAAAAATGTTTCTACGATATATACCAGGCAGTTGTAGCCACCGGAGCAACAAGGTGTCTTAGCAATCATGAGCGATCACTGGAGGTCAAGTACGTGAGCATATTATCAGGGCGTTTGGTGGCCCTCTTGGGCAGGGAGCCAAAATAAACACCACCTAAGGTAGGAGGCCTAAAACGGCATGAATGCAGCTACGACAGTTTGCTCCCCTCTTGACCCTCAGCTTGCTCAACACCTCTACATGCACACATCAGCATGCCTGTACCCACATCAGCAGGGAGATAAATGCACCGACACACATGTACACAGAGTGCTTTGTGATCCCCTGTGATCTTTACACATGACATCTTTTTCATGGCAGCAGCAGCAATCTCCATGGGTCAGACCTCTCATGGACTCGACCTTCGACCTGTTTATCGACCTTGAATGACCAGCTTACCAGTTGGCTCTCTAACTGGTATGTTGGCTTCTTGTCTGTCAGACTGGGTGGGTGTTATGCGAGTTGTGGACTGGTTGACTGGTTTGTCCACAGGGGCTGTACATGTCTACAAGTGCACCAGCTGCACACATCCAATGTAATATTTTCAGAACTGCCCTTTGTATGTGCTGCTGTCTGCATCCATGTTGGAGTATATCAGGGCTGTTGGCTACCCTGACTAGTTGATTTGGCTGGTTGGCTGTCTGGTAACCTAGCTGAATGGCATGTTTGGGAACTGGTTTTACTGACTGATTAGCTGTATGGTTGATTTGTGTTTAATAATCTGACTGGAAGTGAGGCTAGTTGGTTTGCTGACTGGTTGCCTTGTTTGCCGGCTAATGTCGTGGTGCATTGGCATTCTGGGTAGTTATGTGGGTGGCTGGCAGGTTGGTTGGCATCCTGTGTAAGTACACTGGTGGGCTGTCAGCTTTGATGTTTGCCGGTTTGCTGGGTGACCGACTGGTTCACTAGATGGCTGGATGATTCGACAGCTGGCTGTGGTGTTAGAAGCAATCAGAGAGAGAGACTGTTTGAGAGAGAGGGGGAGAGAGAGATGCCTGATATGTTCGTGGTTGCAGTGATGCAGTTTGACATGTGGAACACTAAAGTGTATTAATCCAGTGCACTGCAGCCCTGTCACCATGCATCTGTCTACTCAGCTGACACCAGCTGTGTGTGTGCGCGTGTGAAAATTGCTTTCGTGCAAGTGTGTGCAGTTTTGTGTTTGCCTGTGTGGGTGTGCGCGCACAAAAATGCCAACGTATATTTTCACATGCATGCGTGTGTGCTTGTAGATGCACAAGCACACACTGATTTAAAATGCATTCACACACACACACATCTGTGTGCATTTGCATAATGCATTTTAAATCAGTTCCACCACAGCTACTGAGTTTGTAATGTACACTATGTACCCTTGGCAATCTCAGATATAAAACAGACATGTTCTCTCTGTCACTCCATCTCACTCGGTAGATGTGATTATTGTATTCCATTTGCCGATTTCTTGTGAAATCTGAGGTATGATATACCCTGCTTGTATTTGCATTTCTATAATCAAGGATTTAAATACATGAAAATAGACATACTGAATGATTAAACGTAACCTGATCCTTAGAGATTTGATAGCATGTGGCTGCTTTAGCTGACAATGTTATCATAGCCAATAGATGCGATGACCAAAGCAACCAAAATAACAAGCTGGATTTAACCTTTAAGATCTCAGGCTGCAACATTTTTGAGCACTTTGAACAGACCGTACCACGTGTTCACTGCAGAGACGTGGGCATAAAGGTGGAATGGCAGTCACTGGTTTTATATGTTAGGCTATATGTAGTAAAATGGTTTGACCTCCACCCTTTCACTAGTGAAACGTGTCATTGATCTGCTGCTGGTTAAGGGACAAAAACGATCTTTGAAGGCGAGAGGCAGCAGTGAGTCAAGGCCAGCAGAAGAACACCTTATTAACAAAATCTCTTACGATCCCTCCCCCTCTTTCTCTCTTTCATATTGATATACCTCTGCTCTTTCTTCTTGCCTTCCAATATTACCTCTCTGTTTCTCTCCCTCTCTTGCCCTCAGTCGGCCCCGTCTTTATGTTGACAGGGTCTTTATGGGTTCAGTGATAAACGTGACCTCCTCTTTCTCCTTTTCGTTCTCTTTTATCTTCGCCCTCTCTGTCATTTGCTCCTCTTTCTGCCTCATTTTACTCTTTTGACCACATAGACCTTCAACTACCCTTACCCCACCTCTTCCATTTTTCCTACCCGTATTAAACCCTTCATTCCTACTCTTTCTCCCTCACCTTCTTCTTTTGCATACATTCCATCTCCTCCTCCTCTTAATATTCATCTTCCTCCCTTCCTCTTGCTTCTCCTCACATTTTCTTCTCTGCCAAATTCTTTCCTCTACTCCACCTCCATCTCCTTTACTATATCTCCCCATCCTCCTTTTCTTCCTCTAAGACAGATAGCCACTTATCCTTTTTCATTTCAGTTTTTTTTTACAGCTCAGCGAGGTGGAGCTCGGAGGTGAATCGAGCAGGGCAAGGTCACAGCGGGACTTAGCTCTTTCTGGGAAATGAGGAGAAAGAGACTGAAGAAAAGAGACAGAGAAGTGAAGGGAGGTCTCAACCTGTAGTTATTGCCTTGTTGTCTGTTTGCAGCCTCACGTCTCACAGATTACAGGTAACAAATCATGTGAGCTTTTGCTATGCTTTTGGTTTTCCTCGCTGGAAAAACAAGCATGGGTTGTTTGTTCAAATGTGTTTTCTTGAAAAGCAACCTTTGTGGTGTGTGCAAATATTGAATAGTAGCAAAGTAGCAAAGGCTGAATTTGAATGATGTTGTTATATTGCAGAAAAACCTTTTAAGAAGGAGGTGGGTGTTGGGTGTACAAGAAATATACCTTTATAATGCACAGAAAAAAATGCAGTTTCTTAGAGCAGCTGGCAATGCTACTGAGAATGCAGGCAGTTTATGAGGATTTCTATCCTTGTCGGTCTTAAAAATCTGACATGTAAATAAATTTTACATTTACATCTCAGGCATTGTTGTTGATGCTCATGCTGTGTTCACGTGCTCCTCGGACAGTCCCATTTCCTGAGTTGAGAAGTCATTCTTCTGACTTCGGTGTGTTTTTAAGTCATAATGTGNAAACAACATGGATGCTACAAAGTAGATGTGTTGTTTTGTTGCTCAGAGCGTTTAAACAACATGTTGATAGCTGTTTCTGGGTGATGGGTTGGTTGAGAGTCCCAGACTTGTTGCTGCACCAGTACATTCCCTAAAACCACTAAAATATGGCTTTACCTGACTTGTTATCAGGCTTAATGCTAATAAATAACTTTTCTAACTAATCTAGGTCACTCTACGTGGACAGCAACTAACAGTTACAACTAATACCATATTACAAATTACATGTGAGCAAAAAATTGATAGGCAACACGTGAACATCAACCAAACATTTACTTTCGTCCGCCATGTTTCAGCATATATGACGTCAACTTTTGGCAATTCGGGCAACTCGTGTACCAAAATTTTTGCAGACTTTCTGAGTTTTGTTCTGATTTGAGGGGGCATTCATGTGAATTTTCCCAGTCGGGAGCTCATTTTTCCGATTATTCCGACACCACATGAATGCAGGGTCACTTACAATGGGAGCAGTAGTATAACAAAGGAGGTCAAGGATCAATGGCCGCTGTTTCCTGGCAATACTTATACCTTTGACCCTGTCATTTTTGGGAATTGGGAAAGAAGAGACATTCAAAAGGAAATAGAAGAGCTGTAGAAAGGGAGGAGGGATGATTTGTAATAAAAAGAGACTTTAGGAGTGACATGAAATAGATGCAAGTGTCAAGACGTTTTAGTTCCACATGTCAGATTTTCCCCAGAAATTAATCAGGTCTTCAGGTTTCCTGTTAAAGGTTTCTCAGACAGAAATGGGTCAAAAACATGATCTCTATCAACATTTTAGCTGATGCTCTTATCCAGAGGAAACAGAGACTGCTAAAAAGACATCAAATCAGATGTAATCGTATCTTTATCATAAGTATCAACACGTGTCAATGTTAGTTTTTTGTGTTCAACATCAGTTAATTTCCACCTTTTATTATATACTTTATACTTTGTGTGCTGCTTTTTGTACTTTATTTTGTAACAAACACACAAAAGTTGAAGCAAAGCAGACCTTTGCCCTTTTTAACAAACACGCATGTGTGGAACAAGTCAGCACCTGTTGGAGCTAATTGGACATCTTTTGAAAGCCATTATAGTGACTTAGAATGAGGAAAACAATACATAAAGTGTCACCAGCAATACAAACATGGAGAAATCAGCCAATCAAGGTGTCAGAGGTCATACTGTAGCTCCCTAAATCATTGCTGTGAAATAATGAAACAAAGTAAACATATGGTATAAGCCAAAGTAACGTCACCTGATAACATCTTATAGGAGTCTGCTTTGTTTCTACTTAACAGATTGTAATCTAAAGTAGCAACCAGGGCTGCAACTAATGATTATTGTCATTATCAATTAACCTGCCGATTATTTTCACGATCAATTTAATTTAGTCTATAAAATGTCAAAAAAATCGTGAAAAATGCTCATCACAATTTCCCAGAGCCCAAAGTGATGTCTTCAAATAGCTTCTCTTGTCCAACCAACAGTCCAAAACCCAAAGACTCTTCATTTACCGTCATACATGACAAAGTAAAGCAGAAAATCCTCACATTTAACAAGCTGGAACCAGCAAATGGTTAACAGTTTTGCTTGAAAAATGACTGAATTGATTATCAAAATAGTTGGCAATTAATTTTCCTTTTACTGAATAATCAATTAATTGACTAATCGTTGCAGCTCTAGTACCAGCCAAACAAAAAGTGAAGTTCTGAAGTTGAATTATAGGTCAATTTCAAAAGTGAGGTAAAAGTAAACAATGCATCACACTCCATCAGGTAAAGATAAAGTAAGGCTGCTGACAAAGCGATGCACTGCAGCTATTATGGATATTATTGTTACCAACCTCAAGAAGGTTGATCTAACATAATTTGAGCCGGTCTGAACACAGATACAATATTTGAATTTAGTTTCTGTCTGCGTGTTTTTGTTAACTTAAATGAACTGAAACCAACGGCGGTTTGAGTACAGGAGAGGACACCAGACCAGGATCCAGTCTGTCTCCTGGAAAATGTATCTATACTTCAGGTTTATGGTACGGCCATCAGTTTTAATCATTTTTAACTTTGTTTCTGAGAAATTACGTTTGTTTGAGAAATCATGTCAGTTTGGTGTGGCGGAGGCCTGAATCAGAGCTAAAGCAAATTCAGAACGTTTATTGGTCGGAATTGTAAACATCATAGTTAATGAATTCATCTAACGTTGACCCAGATTCTTAAAGTGAATTTATTTGAATTGCTAAATGTTTTATCAGGTGTCTACACTTAAGCTTGGTGACTACATGTTTCTTACTAAAATGCTCCTTGGGAGTTCTTAACTTCTCTTTTTAAGAACCAGATATTTTCATGGGTTTTATTGATGATTTCACTGGAAGAGTCTTTTCAGAAAGAAAGGTCTTTCATAGGAGAGGGAATGATTGTAGATATAAATACTGCAGTTTCCTTCCTTCGTGTGTTGTGCAAATAAAGTCTTACTCTTCCACCTGCTGCTAAATTGCTACATCCACGCTTAGTGTCAAAGATCAGCTGCCATGGACACCTTGCAGTACCAAATATCCTCAGATAGTACTAGCAGTACTAGCAGCAAAATGGGAAAATCCAATTACTACAAATTGGTAAGACATTTATTGTATATTTATACATTTATACACACACACACAGAGGTATGTTTAAAATGAGTGGGCTATAATATATATAAATGTGTATTTCATGATCTACAAATGAAAAATAAGATTTGTAAATGTGAACAATGATTTGTGTGTAATTTTGTTGTCATGTTGTCTTGGTGCCAACATGTCAGAGATGGCGAGAGAGAAGAAGATGAAAGTAGAGAGACATTTACTTTAGCACAGAGGACACACTGACGCTTCAGGAATAAACATGTGTGAGTGTGTTTATGGTGGTCTGCATGTGTGTGTGTGAGGGAGTGTACTGTACACACACACACACACACACAGAATACAATCTGTACAAGAGTATAGCGTAGGTTAGAGCCACTGACTTAATTTAACTCACGTTTATGAAGGGAGTTTCATTTGTCAAGCACGGGTGTAAGTAATAGCTTTAATTAATAATAATGGCTGCGTTCAGTATGTGTTTAAGTGTCAGGCATTGGGCCCGCTGGCTCACTGATAGAAGGGAGCCATCGGCCATTGTTAATGTTATTAGTCGCACCTGTGCATTTCCTGTTAGGCCCAGTTAAAATGTCTGCCTTGGGAAAGAAAAGTCAACGTTAGCAATCAAAAAAGGAGCTGTGGAAATTAAACTTAACAGGTGACTCAGAGCTGTCAATCATCACAGTCAGCCATCAGGATTTAGCCTTTCTCATTTCTGCAAGGTCATAAAAACACACACACATCCCCTCACAGCTTCCGCGAGTGTAACCTCAAACTGACAATAAGCAGGGAATGAGGGACAAAACAAACAAAACACGATGTGATACACTGATGACTTTTTAATGATAAAATGCTGCATGAAGCATCTTTAATTCCTGGTGACCCACATGTGGGAGAAAGGATATTAATGTGTGTCTGTGTGCTTTCGTGTGTGTTTATGTGTGTGCGTGTCATGTCAGCTCAGCCCAGCACCTCACCGTCTCCTCAGGGGGTTTGACTTTGGCATCTCCTAATTTCAGACATCAGCTGTCACCCCAAATACACACACACACACACACACACACACACATACATATTTTACACCTCGCTCTCAAAATGTGATGTTGTGACAGAGGTGGCTGAGACCAATTCAGAGTGTGTGTGTGTGTGTGTGTGGGTGTGTCATCTTTTCTGCTTTCCTCTTTAACTATAAATAATGACTTTCAGGATCAGCTGTAAATAAGGCAGCGATCGTGCAACACACACACACACACACTTCTTGCATGCAGAGGCGCAGATGGCTTGCTCTGACCCTGAGGCTGCCATTAGCAGTTTGGTTGACCGTTGTCACTCTGACCACACACACAGACACACACACACAGCTTCCAAACTAGGAAGAAGAGTCCACATGCTGCTGGAATGAAGATAACAAACTGCAGTCCACACACAAACACTGATGCTGTTGTTTTTTTTTGCTTTTTTAACATTATGTGTGCCAGACACGCTGTACACAATAAAACAAAGACAGTAGGGCCCAGTTCAGACAGTAAAACTAGATGCTCAGAGTTAGACCATGAAAGTGTAGGTGGGAATATAGATGGGTTTACTGGAAACACACAGCCATGCTGCACCGCTGTCCCACCCTGCCCAAATAATGACATGCATTTTTCTATTGAAATTCATAGAATTTAAAAGTGTTTCTCTTGGCAACAAAAATGTAAACAATAGTCATGAGATTTTAAAATATCTCTTTAAAAAATCTTGTCCATCCAAAAATCAGTGCCATCCTTAAGAAATTCCCTTAAACTCCAGAATAAAATGTCCAGCTGCTGCATATCATTCCACATCTCTCTCTCCAGTCATTTTCTGCCCTGTGTTGCTACTGTAGTTTAGCAAATAAAAGCATAAAATGACCCCAGAAAATATAAAAAGAAGGAATCCCCTTAAACTCATTATTAGAGCTTAGCTTATTAAAGACCAAAGCATATTTCCAGTGTTAAAATGATGTCTTACATGTCTCATATGTCAGTAGACTAATGACTGATGAGTAATAGCTCATTCTCTGTTTTTTAAAAAAAGATAATCAACTCAAAATTTCTAAGTTGACAAAAATCCTGATGACCATTTTGTTGATAAATTGACACAGCCAGCTGAGTCAGAATGACAACACACTCTGCTGTGTTGTGACATTTTTATGACTTGGGGATGGTAAACCCTTTTGATTTTGCAACATTAGGACTATTTTTAAGGTAAGTGCATATATTTATGCTTACAAACTGTGTTTCTTGAGATGTCAGGCCCGGATGCAGTTCTTCTGTTTTCCTCCAGGCAGCAGTATGAACTGTGTGTCTATTTTTAGCTCAGCCTCAAGATATTTATAGCCTGAGATCTGTTCACTGTTACAGTGTTGAGGCTCAGCCACACACACTTCCACACCCACACCCACACACACACACGCAAACATGCACACACAGGCATGTGCATCATCCCATGCGCACAGGAAGGCATATACTCGCACACACAGAGACCAGGACCAATTTATAAATCAGACAGAAGGTGTTCTTCTGCATCAAACTTCTGCTGACGGGAAAAAAAAAAGTTAGCTGATGTAAGCATTATTGAGCACCACACACACACACATTCATGCTACTGTTAAAACTGAACACACGCGCTCGAATGGACACCTATGTTGAGAGAAGATGTTCACAGAAAATCCACACGGGAAATGTTTGCTATTCACATACACAACCATACGATATTCATGCATGCATATGTCCATTTTTACACTGATACACACAGAAGTAGCCATCCAAGCATCTACGCTCATGCAAGCATGCACAGAGCACGCCTTGACGTGCTTCCACACAAATACAGAGGCAGCGTTTGTTCACTGAGTGCCACTCTAAAAGCCCCCAAACCACCTCTCCAGTTCACACTCCAGTGCCCGCTGAAGCCGACTAATGCTCCCTGTGGAGACGCTCGACACACACACACACACACTCATAAGGCAGCTCCAGCCTTAAACAGAACAGACAAAATACACTCAGCAGACATGATGCTACAGCTGCGGTTAGTATGCAAGCAAGATTTTGATTACTAGTTGCTCTATGAGCTACTAGCATGTGTATAAGGACGTTCATGTACACACACAAGCACATTGCTACCGACTGAAGAGGGCAGTTTCACAACAATAGGTAAAGCATTGAATAAAGCACATTATGTATCATCATTACCAATATCTTCAGGGCAGCTAATGCTAAGCTATGCTACAGACTACACTGGAATGTAAACAATCAAAGTTATCGTTTTCTAACCTGGTAATCCTGTCTTCCTGATATTTTCTGCCATGCTTGTCCCAGAAGAGTTACATAACTCAGTGAAATTAGAGATTCCTCTCTTAAGTAAAAATTGATACTGTCCATCATACTTCCACCTCCGGTCAATGTTGAACTTTGGCCACAAAACCTAGTGATCGATCTGGACAGTGCGTGCCGCTATACCTCGCACAGCTGCCCAAGAGAGTACAGCTGCTATCGCTAAATAATTAAATAAGGAACATAATTGCCTTGCTCTGCAAAATGTTGCACTTGCACAAAATTAGCTCTGCAAATGTATTATGAGGAAGGTGTGAGCATTCAACATGTTTGTTGGGACTACTACTGTTGGATACACACAATGTGATTTGGTGAAAATAGGCTCAGTCACTTTCTTGCCAACAAGCGAGAAGATTGATATCCATTTCAAGTATGGAGCTGGAGTCAGGAGGCGATTAGCCTAGCATAGCGTAAAGACTGGAGGCAGGAGGAAGCAGCTAGCCTGGCAAGTAAAGTAATATGCCTACTGGCACATCTAAAGCTCACTAATCAACACATATCACATATGCTGAATTATTTTATGCAAACAAAAATTTAAAAAATCACAATTTACCTTTAATGAGTCCAAACCAATCATTGTATTTGTCAGTTGAAACCTCTTCCAGCAGTTATCCAAATTCCTGGAAATCACGTTGTTTCCAAAAACCTACTGAAACAGCTCACATACCCCTTTCCCACCAACATGGAACGAGTTCTGTTCCGGTTCGAGCACCTAATTTTGAACCTTTTGGAGCATTTTGACCAAAAAGTTGTTTCCCAGCTGGAACCAGAAAATATCAGGTTTTCCTTAACCTGAAGTGCGAACCGTGATGACATCAGTGGGCGTGTCCTATTCTACAAGTTGGAAAGAGAGGATGGAGAAGGCAACACTGGTCTACGGTCTACTATGGTAATAGTCTTTATTAATCATTAATAGTTGGTCCATGCTTGTTTTTTGGATAAAAACAAATATCTGTAATAACAGAACAAAAACTTGCAGGTAATCAGTGAGATCCGCCATCTTGCTCCTACTGTTTACTTCCAGTGTGCAAATTGCAGCGCCTTCCGTTGATGATGCATCCTTGATTACAATGGCTCCACTCAAAACTGGCTTCCTGAACAGAACCCACTCAAGAACCAGAGCTAATTTGGTGGAAAGAGGGCAACAGAGGCAAACTGCTGGTTCAGTTTCTGTCCCCTCCTGTTTGTGTTGTCATGTCATTAATATTTGTCATCTTGTGTTTTTCTCTCTTTCATTGTGAATCAATACTGGGAGTTCTTTGTCTCTCCGTTTGGCATTTCTGTACACGTCTCTTAATCAATACCTCAAATAAAGTCAGCCTAAAAGTAAACAAAAATGATGCTAATAATAGACAAACAAGCCATCAGCACACCTGTGGCTGGATGTTTGCGGTCAGGCTGCTGCTGTCTGATGATGGCTGAGAGAACAGAACAGGTAAAGAAGACCTTGCTAACAGGATGTGACAGGCAGAGGAAAACACAAACTAGGTGTTTAGGGTTTGGCTCAGCAACAAAATACATTCTATGTGGGGAATATTAAAAAAAACACTGTCACAACATTTTTTCCCATTTTTATTTCTCTGAGAAATATTTGCTGCTGAGCTGCTTTACATTCACAGCAGGTGAATAGTTCACTGAAACAGAAACAAAACTAAACACAGCACAGCATATAAATGTCTGTGCGTGTGTATACTCACTGCAGCGTTGCATTGTACATTTATTTTGCACTCTGCTGCACTGTAGGTCTATGAAGATGAAAGAGGTACCTGTGAACGTTTCAAACTCACACCTGCTGCTCTGGGAAAAACAAAATGACGAAAGGTGGCTGAGAGAAAATGGGAATTTTGAATGAAGCTTGTGAACAAAGCAAATCTAAAATATGGTGTATATTTTAGATTTTCTGCGGATGATGTAGTGACAGCTGCTGTATAAAGAATCCAACCAGTTTGGGCAGTGGGCCTGTTCACACTGCCGGGTCCGAAACCTGTGTGGGGCTGTGTTTACACTGCAAACATGCTGAGTCTGTAAGAATCTGCTAGAACTCGTTTCTACAGAGAGTAAACTGCTCAGCTGACAGTCTGTGGGCTTCTGTGCCTTGCTTAAGGGCTTGCCAGTTTGTCCTTCATAGTATCCGATATATACCCATTGTTTTAATAGCATTTCACGTGTAGTTAAGACCTGCTTCACAGTGAAATATAGTCATCAAAATTATATAACCTATAAAAACCTTTACTTTTCAATGTAATTTAGCCTGGTTTTAACCTAGTTTTCACCAAATCAATGTTTAGTAGGGGGTTTCTAGTACTTAAATGACCAGTCGCCCAATAAATAACTAATTTACAACCATTTTAAAGTCATTTATCAAGCAAAAATACCTGTCATGGTCCTGTGAAAACCATGCATCTTCAAAACATTTCATGACACAAGAGCTTTTAACAGCTTAGTGATGGTGCATTTTTCAGAAAACCAATGGGATTTTTAATTGTGTAAGTAGGAACACGTCAGTTTGTTTGAAAAATTCAAAATCACAAAAAATTTGGAGTTTCACGGTGTTCATTGGACAGCGATGGTTTCAGCTGGTTAAAGGTGAGGATTAGCTACCTTTCTCAGTTTTATATCATTGTTTGGATCTTTGGATTTTGGACAAAATAAGGCATTTTAAGACATCACATTGGACTCTTTGGATGTCCAAGGACATGCAGGTTAACTGGCGACTCCAAACTGCCTGTAGGTGTGAACGCGAGTGTGAATGGTTGTATGTGTCAGCCTTGTGATTGACTGGTGACCTGTCCAGGGTTTACCCCGCCTCTCACCCAGTGTAATTCGGGATCAGCTCCAACCCCTCCCCGGCGACCCTTCAAAGGACAAGCGGGTATAGCTAATGGATGGACATTGGACACTGACATTTTTGAGATTACGAGCAGTGTCTTACTACAGTACGCAGGCCCCGAACACAGTTTCAGATCAAGCCCATGGCCTTACCCTACGCTCTGGCAGAGCATATAAAGTTCCCTGATGTAGACTGAATGCGACCAACTTTCTTTTCCACCACGAAGTGTTATCTTAAACTTGTACAGGTAAAAATTGCAGGTGGTCTATGGGTTTGTGCAATAGCCATATACGGCTGTGTGGAGCACTGAATGTACTTGTGCATGTCTTTGTTATGTTTTATATCTGACTGGAATTGCAGTGCGGAGCCCAGCACTAATTTCCCCACGGGGACATTGAAATACGTTCTATTCAATTCTGTTCTAAATGATTAACCAATAAATGAAAACAACAAAAACAAAACAGCAGATGCAATGCCAACCCAAACAAGCACACTTTAATGTCATTTCACATAAAAAGATTTGGAAAATGTTAAGATCTGATGTCCGAAAGGTTATGATTTCCCATTTCTTACACGTGATGACAACTACATACGTTTTGTCAGTTTTAATTCTGGTGCCTCCTTTGCACTGGTTCTCATTGGTGCAGACTGCCGTTACCATCTGTATGTGACATTTATAATTACATATATACACTGAACAGGGTTCCGTTTACTTATTTTATTTAAGTTAGTTTATTGAAGCCACACAGTCAGTTCACAGCTGGCCTGACAGATACTACTGCTGCACTGCAGAAACTCCCATCTGCTGTGTGAATACATGAGTGTGTGTGAGTGAGTTCAACATCATAACTTTGGCAACACTTCAAAAGACTTGAAGACTTGAGACTCTAATAACATGACTCACGTCAGGTCAGGTCGCCTTGCAGCGTCAAATAAGTTAAAAACAGCTTTATGACTAAACACAGTTACAAAACAATAAATTATAAACAGAAATGCTGTACAGATTGTTAAACCAGATCATCAGCAGGTTAAACATGTTACACTTCATATGTTGGTTTGACAGCAGGTTAATAAAAAAAAAAAAAAAATCAGAGGTAATGAACAGAATGTACAGGATTATGTTCAGGCTCTGCTCTCAGGCGAGCATTAATACTGACAAAGGTAAAGAGGTCTAACAGCAAACACACACACACACACACACACACACACACACACACTTTCCAGTTACACAGTGAAATACACAGGCTCTCTCATCAACCAACCTAGGTCTCCTACTCCCTCTAGTGGTGGAGAATTGAAAATGAAAGCCTCTTTTGGTAATAAAGGCACGAGTACACACACACTTCTGTAAGGACATCATCACATTTGTAAGGACAATGTTTGTGCCCTAACCTAGCCTAAATTTGAGCCTGTTTCTGATGAAAAAGGAAGATTTTAAAAATCCCCCATGTACTACTTATACATGGTCATATATCATAAGCACATGGCTCTCAACCTTTTCCAACCTTTGCGTGGTTAAGTAATTAAGTTTAGTTTTTACAGTATCTACATCTTTGGCCAAGTTTCCTTGGCAAATAAGAAAATACTATACTATAAACAGTACAAAATGGATTCTAAATTGCAGGGAGCATCACCAATAGCAGCTTCATACTGTTAGTTTGTCATTAATGGTAATTAAAAATAAATACTAAACAGTGGAATAGAAATGCAAGGCTTTATGCCATTACCTGTTATGAACAACATTTAATTGTTCCTTTTACCCTAAACTGGCCTTTGAAGAGGTGACAGCAGGTAAAATGTTGTCACGTTGGGGGATTGTCTATATTTTCCTTCATCTTACTAACCTTGAGGACATTTGGTATTTTGGTATATTAGTAACATCTCACACAGACTCTCTCTCTGTCCCTCCTGCTGCTCTGCTCTGTCCTGACATTCAGACGGATCGGAACAGCTAAGCTCCAGCTGAGCAGCTCTGAATCCCAGCCTCCCTCCCTCTGCTTCACATCCACAGGAGCTGGTACAGCACAATGCAGTGGAAAAAGGCTCAATTTTATGCAAAACGTTCTCGTGTAACAAGAAGTACACTTTAAGGAATGTCACACGCAGTCGCAGACACCACCATGCTGGAAAAATGTTCATAAAGATTTAAATGTTGCTTTCCTCTCAAAAATGTCAAGTTTTTTTTGTCATGAAAGATTCAAATTCTACTCTTAAAGTGGAAACAGACAACTTTTCAACTTTCCTCCTCCCTAGTGGTATCATTGTTGGTGCCGCTGTCGCAAAGACAACTGGCAACATGGCTACTGCTAGCAGCCTGGCTACTGTCCAAAGCAAGAAACAACCGTAAGAGTCCCAATTTGAACTAGAAACCCAGTCCTCAGTGAAAGAATGCCAATTGAATGTCGGTTTGGAACCCTCTCAAGTCCCGGAGCTCTCTCCATCGAGTGAATGCCCGTCCAAGTTTCACTCTCGATTTACCTCGATTTTTATCACTCTCCCTCTTTGCCGTCTTTGCCTCCTCCGTCAACGAGGCTCTTTTTCTTTTGCCGGGTAGATGTTCCACTGTACGCCATTTCTGCTACCGACAGCTACCGGGGATAAAACAAAAGCGTTATCCTCTTCCTGTTTTGGTTGTGTATTATTTGACGCACTTCCTTTGTGTCGTAAATCGAGCCTTCATTTTCCCGGGCAATCATACCCAGTGGCAGACAGAATTGCACAGTGACAGCGAGGCCTATAGGGAACCAATCTAAATGCCAATGGTGTCATTATTATATAACCATTACATTGTGCGATCAACATTTACTTTAGTTAAAGCAAAAAACTTGTCTATTGCCACTTTAAAGAAGGGAAATTATTGTTGTGACACTGTTCACTCTTTGAATCGATATTAGCATATGCAGTAGGGTGAGTACTTAATACTAATCCTGTCTACCTATGAGACAAACTTATAGCAACAACAACTGATTGACCATGTCTTTATCTAAATATTAATGTAGTGAATAAACAGGGAACATATCTTTAGGTGCTTATTTTAATCTTAGTGATAGTGATTCAAATACTGTTCATTATAACGCTATATCCATTAAATTAGGATTCAATTATATTGAAAGGTGGATGTGAGGCATTAATGTTTGTTTGGTTTTCAGGCACTTCCATATTATTAAATGCCGAGTTGGATATATCGGAGGTTTCAGGAAGATCTGAGTTTCCCCGTCGTTATTAAGAGTTGGATGTTGATGTGAGCGCTATTCACAAGTCTGACATGAACGGGGCATTCTAGGTTGTTCTACTCCAGGGAGGTCGTCCGAATTCGTGGCTTAATATAAAAAATTTAAAAAAAAACGTTAAACGGAGAGTGCATCTTTCTATTAGGTCTCCTTTTCAACATGGTGTGTCCACATTATTAGTTGGTACAGTTTTGATGATTTGGTCTTTTCTATTAATGCTCACACGTTGAGACATGAAGTATATTATTTTTTGCTTATTATTTGGTTTGGCAGATACGGGATAGCTCAATATGGTGGGCCAACCAATGACCATTGATATTCTTGCAGACATCGGGATCTTTTTACCATTAGATAATATTTTTAGCTGTAAATACATACAGCATACATAACAAGCTAATGGAGAAGAAGACTTGACTCCAAATCTAAGAGTATGTTAGCAGGATGAGGAAATTATTTAACTTAAAGAGGTAGGAATGATGTAGTTGGAGAGCGTATATTTTAACTGACTTTAAAGTTTAAATACATAGAAATAAAATGTCTGGAATTGACACTCTCTCTGCCTCCATGTCAAATACAGATGTGGAAGTACTGAGACCATGGTAACAGTGAGAGCAGTGCAGTGTGGTTCCTTTTGTTATACTGCATACCTTATGACAGGAAGATACTGAGCAGCAAACGTTCGCTAAACTGACAAAAACAATTAAATTCTGCTGTAGCTAAATGTTTTCACAGTCCAGTCAACTTGCATTGATTGAACAGTATCCATAGCAACAAGCATCACCAGGTGCCTATGAATACAGAAGTAGGTCGCTTCAGTCCGGTCTATACTATTTTATATCTATGATTAAAACCTTTTTAAGTTATAAACCTTAGGGAGCCATTTAGTCTCTTACTGAGAGTAGAAGAAGTAGAGGTTGGGAACCGGAAACAAGTCACCGTGGCCATCTAACCCATGTACAGGAAAAAAATGGAGAGAGGTCCACAGGAATTTGTTTGGACCTTCGTCGTCATGGTAACAACAACAACACGTGGTTAACGTTTTGAAGCAGTCACAGTTTGGTTAGGTTCAGGCACCAAAACTCCTTGGTTAGGTTACGTACGTACGTACGTACATACATAAGTTAAGTTACGTAGGCTACGTATGTTAAAATAAGTCAACGTTGACTTTTGGTTTCACACGGGACATAAACAGCGACACGAACAGCAGCCTCCTGGGTGAACAATAAATAAAATGCATAACAATAAATGTAAATATGGGTTGTAATAAGCTGCTGCACAGACGACCTATACGGCCGTATTTTTGGGGAGGACAGTCTCCATTTAGCCCACAACTCTTTTTCGACACAGGCAAAAAACACCTCAAGCGAGCGTAAAAACTTTTTTGTGCAATTGAGGGAGTTTTATCAAATTTTTCCATTTCCATACAGCTAATGCAATACTTCAAAATGCGCATAAAAATACGTTTATGGAAACACGACTGTCAGTCTGCTGCCTGCCTGCGATTCTTCCACACGTCCTTTTTCCATTTTCCCTCCGACTCTTACAGTTCCTCTCTCTGCCTTTACCTCTCTCTGCCTTTACCTCTCTCTCTCTCTCTCTCTCTCTCCCCTACTCAGCCCTGGAGACATTTTACATTTACATCACATTACACAGTCTGAGATGATGAGAGCGCTGTGTACCTGTCTGTCTCGATACAGTACTGATCCTGCCTCCCGGTGAGGAGGAGGAGACTCTACACACACACACGCGCACACACACACACACACACACCCCCATGTCAGCCCAATTTCATATCAAACAGATGCACGCACACGCACACACACACACACACACACACACACACACACTTTTTGCTCTCTGTGTGTCCAAGTGTTGCAGTTAGCTTGGTAACACACAGACACACTAATGAGAACATGCAGTCTATCAGTTTCAATTCAAGCATCCTTTTGTCCCGCTGAGGATCATGGGATATGAGTCAACTTCCCTTTCCTCATACAATTCAGATGACCTCCATGTCATGCTGTCTCTGGTGCTTTGTAACAATGACCATAAAATATTTGCAGTGCAACTTAAAGATCGTCCTTCAGCCTTAAGATGCAGAGTTCAATTCCATCTCAGCAGGCATCTGTCCTTCATTTTTTCCACTGGGTCACATATATTAAGATCAAGGATTCTGTAGGACCATGTCCACAGTAGAGCAGATAAATATTGGAAGCACTGATGATATATTAAAGGTAATCCTCACCCACTGGCATTTTGATTGTTTGACAGGTTTACCGTCCACGTTGAAATGTCACAACAGGACAAATGTATAAATGTCTTCTGTTGCACATGTTCCAGCCGCTTGAGCCAGCAGCTTTACGCTTTTTCCGCCACGTGGCTTTCTGTCTGTTGCACTGTCAAGCAATTTTTTAATGTTTAGTGAGAGTTTGGATGTTAGTTTTTAAAGCTCAAATTTGTTGCCCACACCATTATGCAAGACTTGTGTCATCTCCACTTTGGAGAGCACTTTTAGCGTGGAGGGGGAAAAAAAGTTTTCATCCGAGTTAATGCTGAAACGGCCTTAGAGAAGGCCAACAAGCCCTAAAATGTTACGGTAGGAAGACTTTCTCTTTCTTTCCTTATCCAATCAGGGTCTAAGGATAGAAGGTGTTGTATGCTGTACAGATTGTAAAGCCTGTTGATGCAAATTTGTGATTTTGGGCTATATAAATAAAATTGATGTGTTTTACTTTCCTTTCCTTGTAATTTGGAAAGTTTTGCACAGGAAGTGGGTGTAGGAAAAGTCACGATGATAAATCAAAAAAATTCAAGCTGTAAAATTTCAAAAAGTAGTTTTGAATTTGGCTTTTTTTAGTTCAAACAGTGGTCATCAAATTATTGTATTTAATGGCTCTAATGTCTGTTTAAAAACACTGATTTTGACATTAAAAATAATAAAAACTGATGGTCACTATGTCGATAAACGCTATTGTTTGAGAAGCAGATGCAGCTTCATTACAAAAACCCTGCTGTAAGCCTTCTAAAGACAGTATTAGAAAAACCCTTGTCATACTGCTGTTGTCTGTCCTCTCCTTCTTTTCTTCCTTCCTTCCCTCCTAGCAGTAGGGCTGGTATGTGCCGGGTGGCCCAGTCCCCATAGGCCTGATCGTGAGGTAGTTGGAGGGCACATAGCCTCTCTGCCCACCGCTCGCCTCCACTAGACTCCACTCAGGGTTCCCTCGTTTGTCGTGGGCCTCCAGGACACGAACTGCCTCGCCGGCCCGAACAGAAACCTCGTGGTTTCCTCTCGATTTGAAGTCGTAGGCCGCAAACACCTGGAAGAGAGGATGCAGAGTCAAAAACAAGAGTAAAAGTCAGCCATGCCAGGTACCCTGTGAGGCTGTAATGCTCATTCCATAGCAGAGAACAAAATTATGGGAAAAGAGGAAAACTTAGTTATTCTGAGATCCTTACTAGTAGTAGAGGGGAAAAAATTGGTATCAGAGGAAAGGTCATATTGCTACATAACTCAAAAGGGTGCATCTCTGTAAAGTGGCCATTTTAAGACATCTCCAATTTATACTCTACTGTGTTTGTCCACAGCTCTCCTTTACCGCCGGACCTCCAATGCGAGCTTTAAACTGTGAAGGTGAAAAATGGAGTGTGTGAAGGTGAAAAATGATTTGGGCACTAGATAGGAAGTATCAAGACTGGACTCTGTATCAGCAGATACACAATATTAAAGGACTCGGATCGGGAAAACGGGATCAGGGCATCCCTAAATAAGGGTGCGAGTTACACACTGATGCTGTACAAAATTCAAAACACACATATTCAAGAGCAAGCATGAGAATGCATGCACACAGGCACAAACGTGAACACACACACACTAACACAACCACAAATCATTGTAATATTCTCTGAAAAGGTTAAGCCCACTAGTTACTTCTTGACAAATCCCATCTCATCACCACACACACACACACACACACACACACAGAATGAAGGCTTCCTAATGAGTCTGGTGTTGGTATGACAGAGAGCCCTAGCAGTGCTAATAGCTGAGTTTAGCCGGCTGCTTGGTGTCATTAACAAAACCTTCACCTCAGCTCACCTCTCAGCTACGACATTAGCTCTGCCCTGACGGTCTACACCAATTAGCATTTAATTAGCATTTTGCCGGGCTGAGACGAGGAGGAGAAAAAATAAATAAATAGTAAAGTGACCATGGCTCTCGGCTGCAGAGTGATTCATGTTATGGGAGCTGCAGCTATGTTTCTGATGGAAATGAAAGAGCTGAGAGGAGTGTGGTGTAGTTAGACGGCGCCCCTCTGTGTTGATATATGGTCAGGACAACATTGTGGGGCCACAAATGTGTGAGAGAGAGACAGAGTTAACTATTATATAATAACAAGGACTTAATTAATAATTAATTATCTAATTAAAACAAGAAACTTGTTATAAAATAAGTTGGTATGTTGTTACAACAAGAAACTTGCATACCATGTTGAGAAAAAGATCCAATCAGTGCCTAAAGAGAGAATATGGGAGCCTACATGCAGGGTCACGGGGGGGCTAAAGCCCATCCCACACTGGATAAGCGGCGGGGTACACCCTGGACTGCTCACGAGTCTATCACAGGGCTAAGACATACGGACAGACAATTATACTCAAAGAAAAAGAGTATTTAAAAAAAAAGGTACAAATGTGAAGGCTCGGCCCTCAAAATACTGGATTCTGATTTGTCAACAGCAAGATCTTCTCTTATTTAAATGAGATGTAGCTGCAGAATTAGGGCTTTCTGAACAAATGTCACACAAATGGGCCATGTAGTGACACTCCCACAACGCCGCAACGCCTGGTCTGAATACAGCCTTAATGTTGCTGCTACCTTCATGTCTTTAAAGGTTGACAGAGATATATCATCTTCATTGTCCTCAGCCACTAATAAACAAACGGTATAGGCCTAGTTTTGAAAACCTCCTTTTTCTTAAGTGGAAAACCGCAGCTTAGCGTTTTTTACCTGCAATAGTGAGGACAGGGCCTGAGGGTGTGTATGTTGTGTATATGAGCAGACTCAGGGTCATGAGGGATGGATGTGGGGAGGAGGGGGCATGAAAAACCGCCTCTATAAGGTCATTGGAGCAATCATTCACTTTAACAGGCAGTGTCGAGGCATATCTCTCTCTCTCTCACACACACACACACACACACCTGATGCCTAACGCATTCCTGCTTTCTCATCCACTCACCTAAATCTCCCTCTCCCCCATGTACACCCCCACATAAACCAGCACCCATTTACTCGCCATGACCTCTCACATGCACATGTGTTGCAAATGTAAATCAATCTCACAACACAAACACGCTCTATCTCAGCCTGCAGTGCTGCGTCACATAAATTAACTCTCAACCTTTCACACCGTAATCCACTTACAAGGTTAAACTGCTAATTATGGACCTTTTCCACAACACACACACAAATACACATATCTACACATGCATACATAATACCTACACATATACTCTGGTTGTGGGCCACCTGCTGCCCCCGTGTTGCTGCAGCCGCTGCTGCTATTGTTATATTGCTATTAGTATTATTTGTATTAACATTAATACCATTCTCACTACTGTTACTTTACATCTGTATGTAGAACTAACTCTCTCTCTCTCTCTCTCTCTCTCTCTCTCTCTCAGAATTGTTGGGTCTTTGTAAACATAAGGAGTCGGTCTAGAACTGCTCTTTATGGAAGTGCAGCAAGTGCCCTGAGATAACTTTGTTATGATATGGTGCTATATAAATACAACTGAATACTTCAGTATGCCCTCTTACAGATATAGGTACACACATACTTTTACTTATACAAGGTTGGACATGCAAGGATTCCCTCACTCTCTCTCTCTCTCTCTCTCTTTCACTCACACACACGCACACACACACACACACACACACACACACACACAGTCAGACATGTGACAGATTGATGCTTCTGTAGCAGAACGCTGTCACAGCGATCAGTTAAAGCTTCAGACACACAGTCTGTAACGTTTAATTTAGGAAATTCACAACCACACGCACACGCGCACGCACGCACACACACGCATGCGCACGCACACACACACACACACACACACAGTTTGAAGTCTGATCATTTAAACCAATGGCAGCAAGCTGAGGTCGATGTCACAGCTTGTCTAATTCTCACATGTGGCCTGTGGTCTTTTTCTTTATAAACAAGAGCTGCCTCTCAATATGATCCATGCATTGGTGGAGAAAACATGTCAAATTATTTGATTTCACATAACATTTGGGTGGTGCTCATGTGAACTACACAACTTAAAGCATTAAGGAGCTTTGAATTAAGAGAGTGTCCGGTGTCTAATCAGATCCTCTGCAAAGTAGAGGGACTCTGTGAAATGAGTGTGACGTTTCTATCATGCCAATCAATCAATCACTCCATCAATCACCTGGAAGAATGGCTGGCTCATGACTGTCGGTGGCCTCATCATGACCTCCGGGGTGTAGGAGTGTCTTCTGATTCCTGTCACGCCGTCAGGCAGGGTCAGGTATGGCGAAGGGGAAGGGGGCGGGTCCTCTGTTGGCTGGTGATAGCGAAGCAGCTTCGAGGAAGGAGCGTACCCTCTTCTGCCTGTATGCAACATACACAGATAAAGGAGGTGTTAAGCTGTAAAGCGTTACCATGTAATTATATATTAAGACGGTTATTTTTACAATCAATTCATCTGCAGATTTTCTCAGCAAATAAATGTATTGTTTGGGTTACAAAACGTAAGAAAATCGTGAAAAATGGCCATCACATTGTGTTTTGTCCGACCGATAGTCCAAAACCCAAAGGTGTTCAATGTACTATCATTACAGAGGACTACGGAAAAGTTTTCCCATTTGAGAAGCTGGAATTAGAGATTTTTGGACATTTTTGCTTAAATATATATAATTATTTTTTTCATGATTTACTTTTATATCATTTAGTCAGAAACACTAGAACATACCTTTAAACATTTAAAACTAGATTTTACAAACTTATTAGTATAAAGTATTGTTTAATCCAACATAAAGAATAATAATAATGACTTGGAACCTCACTTCTTATGTACACTGACAGCTGATATTTTCAAAACAAAAATCACATTTTAACTGTTAAAGTTGTGAAGGAATTTCCCTTCTTTAGGTTAAATGTAATAAGACACGGTGGTTCCCCAGGTCATATTCGGGTCATTTGCAAACCTAAAAGCAGTAGGTCATATACTGTTTCTTTCAGAGCAATACTTCAGCTCTCTGTCTCCAAGGATAACTGGTCAGGGTGCAGCTGTCCTTATAAGGCTGGCTCCATCTGCCAGGAGACCAAGGTCATTGGCGATAGACTGCATTATGCCCTAGACTCCACATTTATATACGGTCTCCTCTTTGTCTCTGAGATATGCACTAAATATGACGTGGAGTAACATTCAACGTGACTTTCATTAACTTAGGTTAGCATAGTTTGTTGTTTAGAATCCAATACCCAATAGAGTCTTCACACATCTTTAGCTGGGTGAGGAATAACCTTATTTGGACTTGTAGTGAAACTCATATGTCTAGCACAGGGTTAAATACTCCTCGCCTGGGAGTAACCTAACCAGAACTGGGCGGCAATACACACTGTTCACTTGTACTGCTAGTCTCTACTCTCCTTGATCAAGCTTCAATAAATGCTTCGGTGTAAGACATGCAGGTCTCCTGAAACTTCTTTACTCGCTTCCAGATTTCCATCATGAAAGCCAATTCCATTTTATCTTCCAAAGTGCCTGGTTTACTAACCTGTACTACACATACTACATGTACCTGTGTTTGATTGCTGGTTAATTACAATAACAACAAACACCCAAAAGATGGCGCCAAAGAGCTGCGTCTGTCATTCCTGGGTTTCTAGCTACCAAACATCTCTTTTCACCTCAGATATAAATTAGACACTGTAGGTAATGGTTCTTACTCTCCACATCTGTAAATATAGGCAGTAAGTGGCTCTTAATTCATCTCCATCACATATAACTTGGCTAGCCAACAGAGCATTATGTCATAACAGCTATATTGTTCATTCATATCTCAAATCTCCACTTGTTAATGATAACAAACAGCTCTATATGAGTCTATAATTATGTTTGTGGCTTTTAGTGAGTTATTTTCATTAATGTGATCACAGGAACCCCCCTAACAAGAATAACAGCTGACTTTCAGTTGCATTCAAATTCCAGAGGTTATGGCAGCACTTTTGGAATAATTAGAAGGAGAATGAAGAATGAATAAAGAAAGAAAATAGCTCCAGTTAAATAAACTCAAAACAGAAAATCCAAGAAGAAAACATCATAATACAGCCAACACTGTGTAGCAACAAAGACTGAGGCAAAACAAATGAAAAAAACAAACACAAAAAAAACAGCGGTAGGATGTTGGCTCTTACCTCCTGTGTCAACCAGCCATCTTCGTTTGTCTCCACGGCTGTCTACCTCGCTGATAATGGCCACCAGCTCCCCTTTGGCCAGGTTCAGGTCCAGGTCCCGGCTACCCACCACAGTCCCCATCACCTGGTAGATCTTTCCCGAGCCGTGCTTATCTGTTAGCTGCTTAAGACGCCGCTGGGAGGACGGACTCAGAGGCTGACAGAAAAAAAACACGAGGCAGAACCGAATGCAGAGTGAAATGCAAGGAAACTGAATATTAATTAGACCTGACAAAGGTAAAAAGGACAAGATGGGCCCGAGCAGAACACACAATGGTCAATACAGTAACAAAGAAGTAATAAATGCGTCATTACCAACTTCTGTGAATTCAAGTGTGTGTTTGGCTTCTTACCAGCATAAGAAACTTGTACAGGTTAAATCAACTTACTTTATCAGGTATGCTGAATTATCTAAAAACATGCCAAGCTGAAAATCAAACTTAGATGTGTTTATGAAGTTATACAAACTTGTGGGGGTTATATTTCTGTGTGGGCTTACATGTTATATTCAAGGGCATTTAAATTATCTTCTTAGTAGAAAATTGAAACGTTTTAGTTTGAGCTTCTAACTGAAAGCAGAAAGCCTTCATTCTGAAGATTTAAGTCATTTAAATTAGAGATGCTGTTAACCAATTAGAATCCAGTAATTTGAGGGCGAGCCTCCACATGTGTGCATACCTTAAATACTCTTTTGAATGATAGACCTTTTTGTTAAATAAAATGGTTGTTATCCTGAATCATATTACACATTTGACAGAAAAATCGTGAGAATGAATCATGTGGGACCTTTACTATGATTCTGCATGGCAGGCTGACAGCTTGGCAAAGCGTTCCCTATCACTGAATAATGTGAACATACTTGGAAGTGATTAAGAAAGTTGCAGAACAAGGAGAAGCACATTCAGAGTCTTCTCATCTATGATATGTAATTACACATGAATGACGTTCACCTGCAGATATGATGACTTGGCAGATTCTTTCAGCTTGTGCAACATGTTGGACAGTTAGGAGCACAGTACAAAATTAGAACCTGTCAGACGCTGTTAAAATCTAACCAAAGGTTATTATTGAAACCTATGACTAAACATGACATGCCTGTGCAACCTGCTCGTTCAGTAGGTTATTTATGCAAAAAGGTCAATCACGTGCAAAAACCTATTGTCAATCATTCCTCTCATACTTTCAACAAATATAACACTGCTATTCTAGAGCAGTAACAAGCTAACACATGTTAACATCCTATGTTAGCATGACACTCACAATACATCTGTGGCTGGTAGTTATTTGACTGGTCATATTTCGTCAGGACCTGAAATGTTGCAAAAGGGTTCAAATTGACCTGTTGGTGGTGCCAGATGAAAAGTCAGGGATCACTGTAATTAGGATTCATTCTCAACATTTTTATGGCAATCCATTCAAGTGTTCCGAGAGCCACGCTGCTAGCTTGGTTAAAATGTGTCAGACAGAAATAAATTTAATGCTTTTTTAGACCTATTTAAAACCTAATTTAGAGGAATTCAATACCGACTGTTATTCAGACCACACAGGAAGCTTCTTCTCTGCAGTAGGACAGATGAGAACATAATGGGAGTTTTGTTTGGTTTTTATATACTACAGAAATCAAAATGTGTAGCAGGTAAGCATGAAAGACTAATATCTTGTGATCAATGTAGAGGTAAACAATAGATTGAAGGGTTTTACAAACTAATATGTTGGATTTATAAATGCAAATTTAAGACCACTAAGACAATTTTATAGTGTTTTATGACTGGTATTTGTAAACGGTACATTTTTAAATAGAGAATTGTGGTTAGACTGTGAAGTAAACACAAAGAGCTTCCAAAATAGAGAGGATATTTTTAAACATCCTCTGCTTGCCTTCTCTATGAACTGTGACCTGTTGTAACTGGTACTACTGGGGCGAAGTGTAGCAGCCTCTACACTGGTGTGAAGTAAATATTACTATACTTACAGACATTACCTACCACCGTTTTGACAGCAGAGAAGTGACTTCTGCTGCTCATAAATACTCCATGATTCAATGTATATTATAAAGTATATGGTCACTCTTTTAAGTTGGTAGTTGTTGCCAGGCCTTTTGTGTGCAGTAGTTAAAATTACATAAAAAGGTGTCAGCTGAACAGCTGAACGTCCCTTACTGCAGTGTCTTGTGTTTAGCAACATTCATAAAGGACACTGGTGTCTCCTGTGACAGTTTGTTCTGCACCTTCTGTGACATTTTTGTATTGTGGAACATGAAGTGTTGTGTAAATGTTTTGTACTGAACATGTCAGTCTCAAATTTCTTGGAAGCCTGTTGTAGTCTGTGAAACAAGGAAATGTGACCGAGGTCAGGTGTCCAATGACACTTTAATGATATTGTTAATTACAGTCTGTTGATCACCATGTCTGTGTGTTAACATTTTATCTATCTTTGACTGAGGGTTGAGGGTTAATGAAGTCAACTATGCATGGACAAGTTATTCTCCCATATTCTTGGTAACAACCCAACAAAACACACTGTGACACAACAACTATTTCAACTCCGTTTGTACCAACCTGGACGACGGGTGCATTGAGCGTGTCCTCTACACTTCGACACAAAGTCTCCAGCCTCCTCGCACCTACCAGCACCACAGACTCCGCCCAAACCCAGAATGCACTGGGGTCGAGAGAGCTGTTAGGGAGCTGGAAGAAGACAGTGACGAAAAATAGGGAAATAGAAACAAAATGAGTATAGAAATTCACTGAAACCTTTGAAAGTCATTAATGTTTATATACTCATTGTGTACTGGAACATACTGTAGCTACCTTATGGTGCTTTTTTTTTTTTTTACTTGTTTGGATAACTGATTGGCAGTAAGAGGCAAGTAATTAATTTCTCCACATCCCTGCAAACTGAACACCCCACTAGCTTCTTGAGAAAGCTCAGCACTGTCTTGGACAACACACAGATTAAAACCTGGTGCCAAAATGTTCATCTATTTTTCTGCTTTACCCCAACATCAGTTTGGCTCGAGTGGTTAACACATCGTACATCCAAGATTACCTGTTGTGCAAAGCTCTGGAACAGTTGCTCCATGTCTGAGGCGAGGTCTTTATGCAGACAGCTGAACGTCCCCAACATGCTCCAGATCATCTGCAGGGCCAAACCATTAAACTGAGGAAGCTCATTGAGGAGTAACGTGTTGATTGTCCTGTGAGGAGAGGAGAGGTTTACATGTAAATATAACCAACATTTTACACTTTTGAAACTTGGACTTTTACACGACTGCAAAAAACACAGTAAAGTACTGGATTTAATTAACGTTTAATGTTTTCATTAGATGCTACAAACTTAGATTCAATTTATAACATGGTTTCCAAAGGGTGTGATCATATAGACAGTGACAACTCAAAGGAGGAGGCTGTAAAAATAGAGCTACTGTCTGGCTTGACTCACGCAGACTAGACCGCAGTAAACCGTTCATTACAACTGAAGTTGATCCCACTCTGCTTAAACTGGTTGACAAAACTGGCGACAAACCAGACAAATGAACAGAACACAAACTTCAAACCACAGTGGAAATAATGCTAAAAACATTAGTGACAGTATCAAAGTCATAAGCCTGGTATCGTGACAACACTAGGAACTATGAAAATCACATGTCTCCTCAATACTAGTATTTCAGGAAGGACTAACAGTTTTGGATAACTGCCACAATTACTTCAGACTGATCAATCAGTTTAAAAAAAATACTGTCATGTGCTTCAAGACAGCTTTAAATTTGTTAAGTTCCCATCCAGCAACAAAAGGAATTTGTCCTACTAAAAAGTACTTTTCTGTTATTCAGTTGATTAAATTTCTACTTGTGTTTCTAAGTGTTTGTATATATGGGACAAAGTTTGCACCTTTTTACTTGCCACTTGGCTCAGCATTTTGTCATGTCTCTTACACCTCCTGTAGAAAATAACCTTTTCTTTAGAGCATTCTGATGAGTGATCCGGGTCAGAAGATCTAATATGGGCAGATGCACTGACTCTCTGTGGACTGACCCTGCAACACACTTTCCAGCCATCAGTCCAGCTCTGTTTCTCTCTACCTGTACGTGTTGGCCACAGCCTGTTCCTCATAGCTCAGATTGGATTTGTCACAAATCACTTCATAGTCCAGCAGCTTGTCCAGCCTTTTCCTGATCAGGTTCCTCGGGCCTACCAGGAGGTCACGGAGCGCGTACAGCGGCTTGTGGATAAGCGTCCTCATCCTCTTCTCCTATATGGAAGAAGAGATGATGCTCATCTTCAGACAAATGCTGTGCTGGTTAATGCATCAATCATTTCAAACTGGCCTGGTCCATTCTTCACAAGGAGTGTGTTTACTTTTGATACTTGACTATGTTAGTATTATAGAATACTTTTACTTACGTGCAGTTAATAACGCAGCAAATGTACTTGTAGTTCAGTATTTGTAGTTAAGTAGTTGACTACTACTGGTATCTGGATGTAAATGTCGGGGAGACTCACAAATGTTGGAAGAATCCACTGTCTGAGAGCGGTAGTGATCTCCTTGTAGCAAATAGGTGCCTTCTCTCCATCCATATCCAAGTCAAACTCCTCAGTTTTGCAGGCCAGGAACCCCTGCAGACCAACAAAGAAGAAAGAGCTGTTAAAACCCTGCTCAGGTCTCTGGCAGTTCATTTTGATTAATTATTGTGGGATTACTGAATTCACCAATGTTTGCTTTTTTTAGTTTCAAACTGGTTGCCATGTTCAATTAAAGGGACGCTGCTTTGTGAATATACAAGAAAAGTGTAATTTATCCCAGCAAGAGGACAACTTTCCTGGCCTGGCGAAAATAACTGGACTCATATTAGTTGGAAAATGTGAAAAAGAAGGAGGATACAGTGCTGGTCATTGTTGGTTGGAAATAGAGGAAAAACAGTTTCAAGAGGGGATAATTTTAGAGTGGAAAGGTACACAGAAGCTCATGTGTTTGACCTCAGGGACTTCAGGAGCCTCTGAGTTTACACAGTGTGACTCAGAAACATGTTCCAGAATAAATATCCAGTTGAAAGTCGCCAGTTCAAGTCTTTGGACGGGCTGGTGCAATCTGAACGGGGGAAATTAAGATACGCACTCCCATCACCCTTCACTGAAGACCTGCAGGTGTTCTTAGGAAAGGCACTTAACCGCCATACTTGTTGGTTGTTGTACTCACAATGAATGTGTGGAATTGAATTAGTATGAAGGGAACAATGCTGACAAGTATGTTATGTAAAACGAATTCTTCTGGAGCCCAAAGCGTCCAAGGTATGAGTTTCCCCTCACATGTGACACAGATTTGATGTTTAACTCATTAATGTATTTGGCAAAAAGCTTTCCTGAATCAAATCCAAAATGGGATGCTCATATCAGAATTTCCTAAATTTTTGAGAGGTGTCAAGACAAAGCAATCAGAAAAAGAAAAGCAGATGATATGTTCGGTATCTGGTGAGATGCCTCAGTTAATTTACTAACTAAAACGTGTTTGAAACAAACAGAAGAAGCACTAGTACAAGAACATATCTGGCTTTTACGTAGTGTTTTATAATTTTATGGTTTTATTATTTATGCTTATTTTATTTATCATCATCATTATTATTTATTTTATTTTAATATTTTTCTATTATCTATTCATTGTGTAGTATTTCATGATTTTATGTTTTATTGTTATTTTTATTGCTTATATTATCTTTTATTCTGCTTTTTTGGTTGTTTTGGTGTGCATTAGTCTCTAAATCCATTCTTAACATCCTACGTTTTGCTTGATTGATTGATGATGGTGTCTTCACTTGTTACTTTGTACCTTTCCAAAACATCTCTATGAGATCATACTGCTGTCACATACTCGTCACTTCTTAGAATAGATATAAACATTCCAGTGAGATATATATGCAGTGGTTTGCAGACAGCGTGATAGACGGTCTGCAGTGTGAACGGAAATAAGGAAACACACATTTAGATTCACAGTTTCCTGGCTGCTGGTGAGCAGCTACACTGGAGCTAACTGGGGTTTAGGGCCTTGCTCAAGTAACACTTCCTGATAGATAACATATTAATAACAAAGTCTACTTGTATAGCACTTATCAAAACCAGCAATACAAAGTGCTTTACAACGAAAACGTAAAACACAACAATAAAATACACAGTAATGTCTGAATAAACAGGCAGGCATAATCAAGGATAAAAAAGTAAAACAATGGGTGAAGTGCAAGACTTAGGTGCAATGTCAAGAATACAGTACAGTGTAACTCAACAGTTAATAAAATAAACCTAAAAATTAAAAGAAGCCTTCAAATAAGTCTTCAAAAGTGATTTAAAACAAGATACTGATGAAGGAGGCCGGAGATCCTCAGGCAGGTCGTTCCATAGCCGAGAAGCCCTAACCGCTCAGCCCCCTTTAGTTCTTTACGTGTGAGGTGGGAACAGTTAGCAGGTTCCTGCCTGAGGATCTCAGGCTGCACACTGGTTGGTAAGGGGACAGCAGAAACAAGAAACAAATGGGCAGCCACTGTCATTAAAATTGGAGTAATGTGTTCTCTTTTCTTGGTTTTTGTTAGGTGTCTCGCTGCCACATTTTGCACAATTTGGAGTCCATTTATTGATTGGTGATTTATACCCATTAAAAGACCAATACAATACTCCAACCATGAGGAAATAGAAGTATGAATGATCGTTTGAGTGTCATTAAACTCAGCATTGATCGTATCCTGGCAATATTCCTCAGATGGCAGAAGCATGACTGGATGACCTCGTTAGTGTGTTTCTCAAAGGTGAGTTTGGTGTCAAAGAGCACACCCAGGTTCCTGATATTTGGTTTAGCATTAATTGATAAGGGACCAAGAGAGGACTGGAGACTAGGATGCAGATTGTCAGAACCAATGATTAGGATCTCAGTTTTAATTTAAGAAAGTTTGCTGAAATCCATTTTCTAATATATTCATCATGCCCTTCAGTCCAGTACTGTATTCAAACCAGCAATTGCACACAAGCCTGATATTCTAACGTTCAGGCCTCTGTCGACCTATAATGTCCTTCCATGAGGATACACCCTCATGCTTATCAACAACAAACAGTCATAGCTGATAATAATAAGTGTTTTATTTTGTGATTCATTTAAAACTTCATAAAGACATAAATGTCTTTAGACAAGGTTACTAAATACTTTCGTTTTAATTTAAACCATATAAAATACAAATACAGTAATTAGGTTTTAACATATCAACATCAAAGTGTTTAATAACAGGCATTACCTATAAGTTAGAATTATGTAGAAGAAATGCAGCCTACCTTCAGGTGGTGCAGGTACACTTCCACGTTCTCAAGGAGCTCCAGAATCCCATGCTCCAGAACATGAAAGAAACCTTCCAGGGCATCAAACTCCTCATCCACCAGCTAGAGCACAACACACAGGGAGACATACAGTATACTGGTCATACAATGAGATAAAAAGATGCTTTAGAATATATTTAGAGCAGTATGGCTCTGACTTGGCATGTGATTTTAATGTTCAAGGAAGCATATTTTGTAGATGCATTAAACCAATCACTCGCGCTATTGACAGTATATTTTAAGCATTTAGCTGATGAAATGCTTAAAATATACTGTCAATAACGCGAGTAGAAAACATTTTCTATATGCTTTTTATTTGCTTTGGTTGCAAGAGGTCATCTTTCTTTCTTGAGCTGCTGGATCAGCACCTGTGGAATGATGCTATACATCATTTAGTTTAACCTACAATTTTAAATAAATCACTATAATCACTTGTACCAGACACCTGTAAACACTGATTTCCATGTGCAGTTATGCAACACTGGTATATTGGTGCATTTTGTCATCATGGTTTCTAGATACATAGCTTGCTCCCATTCTCCTTCCGAGCTTTACTATTTGTTTTCTATTTAGTCCAACAATGTTCAACATTCAATTATGGCAATACACACACGGGAAGGGTCCATTCTGTCCTATAAGGCTGTGGCAGCACTTGTTTTTAAATCACCAAGTCATAGCAAATAGCCTCAAGCAACAGGTGAATGCACAGAAAATTGGTTTTGCAGAGCTTCAAAGTGTGATTCCTTTCTATTCTAGGTAGGCTATATGCAATGCTGCTGCAACCTACATACTGTATGAGAAGTGTAAAAAACCATAGCAACGCACAGTGTAGCAGGCAAGAGCAAACAGCAGGTTCAACAAACGGTCATCATATCATATGTTTTCTCTTCAGGTTAATCACTTCTCTAATTATTAACTACTCCATAGCAGAGTGTGCACTGGAAGATTGTTGTCTCAGAGCCTGGAAGAGTTGCCTTGCATCCTGCAACACAACTGTAACATTGCTTCTTTGTTTTTTATGTGCTAGGTTTTCCTTTCCACTTCAAACAAGGGAGAGTGATTGATGAGGGTCACTTACAGAAAAGCATCCTGGAGTTGGCAGTTGGGCTGGGACCACATGCTTATCTCCTGATTCCATACTATCACGATACTTGGGTGCCGATTCGATATCTATTGCGATTCTCAAGTATTGCAATTTGACATTACGTTTTATTGCAATCTTTGTTTGCTTTTTTAACACTAGACCATGGGAAAAAGTTGAATGATACACTTTTAGAGACTGTATATCATGAGTCATATTTCCAAAAACAATGCACATCACATGTCAGTCAGTCTTTCTGAGTTTTATTCCAGCAGCATCATTGCTATACTGCACAAAAAGTGGTAAATAAAATATTATTAGTATCAGTAGCTCACTTGGCAGAGCGCGTCCTTACCGCAGCAGCCCAGTTTCGAATCCAACCTGGGCCCTCTGCTTCATGTCATCGCCCCCCTTCCTGTGTTGCACTTCAGCAGGGAGGGTTTTATTTAAAACTAAGGTCATTAAACTTGTATCCTACCTTAGGTGCTATTCCAGTCTCGTGTTTGATGTGCTGGCTGATCCTCGCTGTCTTCTTTGCGATGCTGTGGGAGTTGAGGCGGTTGATCTTGTCCTTTATGCTCAGGGATTCTGTCTTCTTGTATTTGTCAGCTACAATCACAGCATGAGGGGCAGTTAATCTGGAGTACAGTACCAGTCCTCCCATTTAACTGTGACTCTGAACAACATATTCACGGTGTTGGGTGCTTTTCAACCCACATATCTTTATAGAAGCACTACTGCCTTCCTCTACCTGTTGTGCTACACAGGGAATTGAATCCCTGACTCTCAAAGTGTTGTTGCCGTGCTGCTCTAATTGGATCCCAAAGGACTATACCATAAAAGGGAATAACATTATATTTTCAGTTATCAGCTTATATGATAACAGTGGACTTGATGGTAACCCTGTCTCACCAACTTCTCTGAAGCGTTTGTACTCATTGATGCGACAGTTCAAGGCGATGGAGGTGTGAGCGGTCTGCTCCAGAAGTGCATACGCTGGGTGGGTTCGGTCGGTGTGTTTCTGGATGGTCTGCAGGAGGAGGGGGTAGCGTGCGATCCGCTGCACCGGCATCACCAAGAAGAAACTCAGAGAGGTGGCGTTTACTTCAGGCCTGGAGAGATGAATAGCAACAATGAATGTTATAACTTAAGGACAAAAATCAACAACCGCTACATGTTGGGTCTATTGTTAATCCAGTTTAATTTTTTTTTTTTTCATCTTATGTTTTAAGCAATATTAGTATGGCTGGTCCCAGTGTTAAAACAATAGAAGATAATATAAACCTACGCTGAGGTCTTGATGACTCTGACAATCTCGTTCCAGAGCGCCTCCTTCTGTTTGTAGCTGTTCTCCACCTCTGTAATGTTGTTGTAGTTGGCCAGGTATTCCTTATAGGCCGCCTCAATGTCTGAAGAGAGGCTGAGGAACGAATCACCTGTCAGGGAAACGGCTTTACTTATTTACATATAGAAACCATGCTCAGAGCACAACGCAGGGGTAAAATATATTCAGTTTTTGGTTTTGTAAGGACACCAAAAAAGGTAAGAAGTAACAACTTTAATATGCAAACAGATGCTTAAAATAAACAGTAGTCAATCAATTTAGCTGTACTCTTCATTTATTTGACTAATCTATACAAATAAGAGCTCATTTTGGAATAATGTAAAAAACTGCTTTCAGTGTCGCTACTACCATTCTCATTACAAGAACCATGGGCTTTGTGTAAAGAACAACAGTTTCTTGTTGTCCAGTTAAGTGTCGTCATGGTCATCATGCAGACAGCCAAACTGAATCAATAGCCTCCATGCTGAGAAACTATATAATGTCAGGGGAAGAGACACATCTAGACGTGTCTTGACTAAGGGGACCCGGAATAAAAAACATCCTTCACTTTTACTACCCCACTTCCAGATCACTGTTTTCTACTTGCACTAACATTTTGTAAAAAAAAAAAAAAAGTGTGAAGGGAACATACGTTTAGTTTTTTTTCTAGTTTTGTGTAATTTTTCCTTGTAGCACATTTTTGGTTCCTGTATCCTCAAACGGAAAATACCATCTACACATTATATACAGTTTTGTTAGGTTTGTTTTTAGTCCACATTACCTGTTACATATAGTATAGAATATAAATATAGACATCAAATTGTATGTGTATTAGTGTGTTTTTATCAAGGGTAAATTTACTCTTAACCTTTAAACACCCAGTTTCAGTTTAGAACAGGTCTTTTCTTCTTCTTTTAATGATAGTAATGACCAAAAAGATTAGAGTTCATATTCATGTATCTATGTATGTATGTATCCATGTACACTATGTATTCATAGTACTAGTACAGTGCTAGCATCCCATGGTTGGAAGAGTGGGTGTTGTTTCCTTTAAAAAGGACATAAAGAATGAATGGAAGTCTTGTTTGTTTGATCTTTAAATAGATTGCATTGTTCGAATATATTTAAAATACACCTACATACATCTAAAAATAATCAAAAATACCACATATACAGTACAGAGTACATTGTGGCCCAGACAGCCTATTCCTCTTCAACTGTCACCTCTCACACATGTGCAAATACAGTAAAATGTATAGCAGACATTTCCAGCTACACTGTCTTAACAATAAACTCTAGTGTGTGTATTAAATTGGAGATGCACCCATTACCACACCCAGAGACCTTGCTGAGACAGTGAATTCGTCAGTGTAAACAGTTAGATTCTCACATGAATGTGAAAACTGTTGTGGTTTTTCCAACATAATGTATGAAACAGTATTAAAGTAGAGATAGTAATGCGTGTGCTCCATGTACTGTGTGTAAAACTACTGGGTGGNGAGATGCACCCATTACCACACCCAGAGACCTTGCTGAGACAGTGAATTCGTCAGTGTAAACAGTTAGATTCTCACATGAATGTGAAAACTGTTGTGGTTTTTCCAACATAATGTATGAAACAGTATTAAAGTAGAGATAGTAATGCGTGTGCTCCATGTACTGTGTGTAAAACTACTGGGTGTACGCCACATAACTGTGTGTGTGTGTAGCTAGAAAAAGACGGCAGGATTGAAGGAGACTGAGTGGAACAGTTAATGTAACATCAGTAACATCTTAAAGGCTAAAATAAACCAACATAAGTAACATCACAAAGGTGTAGGTTTGGGATGAGGCAATGTTTTTCAAAAATATAGTCTGAGAAAGCCAGATTATAAAGTTAGTAAAGTAGTATGTGAAGATGTGCCTCATGAGCGGGAAAACACCAAACCTACCGGTGTATGAGATAGGCAAGAATAGGCTATAGCTAGGAAAGTCCCAGCTCTCCCGAGAAATAACCGTGTCAGCGAAAACGAGAAAACAGGGAAGGTGGGGGCCGAGCAGATGACACAGTTCCATATTAAAGTACACCATTATGTTTAGCAAATGTGATTGGATATTTTTAAGAAAATAGGTAGAGAGATTGTTTTACTCCACCCAAAAGAGGCAGACTTTGTTAGCCTTTAAAAGAGTGTGTACTAGCCTTTGTCCTTCAGTCAGTCTCCGGAGATTGGCTCGGGTTCATTCTTTATGTTGCAGAATAAACTCTAATGCAACGACCTCTGACTGTCTCCAGTGAATACTTTGAAATTATTTTCAGACTCCAATAGTAAGACAATTGTACTGAAGATTAAGTGTCGGTGAGGGGGCCTGTTCCCAATCACTGGCCTGGGATCGGCCTGTTCTTCTTTGACAAAACCACCTCTGACAACAAGACGTGTGAAGATGTTATTTGTTTCCTGTCAACAAGTGTGATCAGAGCAATTGACCTAGAGAGAGAGAACCTCTGTAAAACCAGCAACAATCTTACCACTTCCTGGTGAACAAGTCCATGATGTCAGGTTAACAAAGACAACCCCAGTCAATATGTTGGGAGATTTGGGGCTAATACTGATTAAAAGAAAAATGAAAGTGAAGTTGTATCCCTTACAGAGTGTCTCCAGGAAGAGAGGCTCTCCATGCTGAACATGCTTCTGGTCAAGCAGGCTGAGGAGTCGACTTGACACGTCAATCACATCCTCTATGTAGAGAAACATGCTGTCCAGGTCGGCTAGAGGCGGCTTCAGGCAGACAGAAAGATGCACCAATTAATTTCCTGTATGTACAGAGTTGCAGACTGGACTAAGATTCTACTTAAAAATGTCATTTAGACGAACATGCAGACACTTTCCCCCTGGGCTAACAGTGGATGTGCTGGGACCAAGTTTTGGAGAGTTCTTTTTTAATCATTTTCTTTCATTTCCCCCACTGTTCATAGCCATTTTTTTCATATGTTTTGTCTATGGCAGGGATGCCCAAACCTTTTCCCTTGGAGAGCCAAAACTGAAACTTAATGGGGGGCCATGGGTTAAAAGCAAACACCTACTGTATTGTTGAGATGCAAAATGGTACTAGGATCCCAAGTTCCTTTAATTGACGGACTTCCTGCGCAAAGTGTCACTCGCTGTGCTCAGATTATGAAAAATAGCCTAATAATTTGGGATCCCACATATTTAAAGAGCATTTTTACCTCACAAAAAATAAAAACAGCATGAATTATATTCTAACTTTTTTTAATAATTTGTTTTCATTTTTTGCTAGAAACATCTGGCGAGCCAAATTGAACCTTGGGGTCCCACTTTGGGCAGCCCTGGTTTATGGATTATCATTTTTGTGCTCATCCATAGCTCTGTCCTTGCACCCCATAACCCATAAAGCCTGATTCCATTATGTTTAATGAGTCCTCAATTTAATACCAGAGCCACTGAGAGGACATTTTATCCATTTCTTTAATTTTGCCCAAATATTAAATTTTTCTCAATGTTTTTGATTGAATTGATTTAATTTTAGAAATAATTGAATGGGATTTATTTGTGCTACACAACACACTGAATCCAAGGAATAACACGTTAAAGTGAGAACACTTTTTTCCAACATGCATTAAAAGAGAGAACACAAAACATAAAATATATATATATAAAATTTAAAAAAAGTACTAAAAAAAAGTACAAATTAAACTCAAATTAAAGATGTTGATGGCTGAAATAAAATTAGTTGAGTGACAACAGGTATTTCAGTTTTTATAGATTACTTAGCTACTTTCAGGAACATCTTGTGCAACATATGCATGCGTGTCTGCTCGTGCACGTACAAGAAAAATGCTAATGCACAGCTGACCATTTTGTTTAGCTCCATTCTATTCTAATGAGAGAATAGTGGGCGCTGCTGGAAGACTGAACAATCTGCACATTGCCACAGAAAACAAACCAGCAACTTTCCTGTCTCACAATGGCACCATTCATTCACATATTTATTCCATTTCTCTGTCCAGCCGTTCCCTCAGTCTTTCTCCTGCCGTCCTTCCTCCATCCATCATATTCCTTTACCCATATTTTTAATACCCTTTTCACCTCCATCTTTCATTTAATTTCCACACATTTGCATTTTTACATTGGACAAATGCCACATAACACAGACAAATCCCTTTCTTAATGTCTCTCTCATCAACCATTCCCCTATTCACCAGTTCATTTCCTTCCATTAACAGGTGATCAGTGCATAATTTAACGCTTCCAATCCTTATTTCTATTTTCATTTCATTCTCTTTCCCTTCATCTACTGTTCCCTCTTCCTACATTTCCCTCTGGATCAATAAAGTATCTATCATTTTGCTCATCCACAGTTCAGCCCTTCCAGCCCATAAAGCCTGATTCCATTATGTTTTACGAGGCCTCATTTCATTACCGCAGCAATAATAAATGATTATATTGCAGTAATAAGCAATACCTCAGATGTAATGAAAATAACGATAATAAACGATAATAAACCACCAAGCAGCCTCCGCATTACAGTTCCTCTGGATGCTGCAGTGCCCATTCGACATGTAGCGATTCATTTTATTTAAAGGCACAATCAAAAAGGGCTGTCCCACAACACAAATTCAAAACACAGAGCTAAACCTGCTATTGCTCCAAAATTGATTGACAGATCTTTTAACACTAAACAACAACGAAATCTATGTTCAATGTTAGCTGAGGCGGTTTGTTTACTTTAGATTTGTCACACTGCACGTGAGACTAAGCTTGCTTTATGAACACAGTTGATCTTGCAGCCACTTTTTTAGCAAAATCATACTTCACATTTTTTTCTGTACAGTTCCGTGTACAGTGTTTGGACCTAGGAGCTGTACAACCAGCAGTACAGGCCCCAAACGCACCAGTTTGGTGTCACGTGGATGTAGATGATAGGGTAGGGTGAGCTTTCTTATGTATGATAAATATTCTAAGCACAGGGTCCATTCTTAGCTCTTCCCGGAGCATTTGACTGTTTCCCACAATCTTCTTCAGCAAATGGAAGAGCAAATTCTTCGGCCGTGGTGTACAGTCGAAAGCTCCAGGGGAATAGCTAAGTAAGTGGACCTTGTATTTAGAATAGCTACCACAGATACGTGTTACCAAAGTTAAGAATGCATCTCCAGCCTCCAGATTTGATACTGCAATCCTACTGTACGATATTTAACTTAATACTAAGAATAGAAAACTGCTATCCCATGAAAACAGTGGGCCAATAATATGGCAGTTCAAACATTTTAAAAGCATGGTATGTTTAGTGAGTTGATACTGTACCTGATAATGAATGAACTAGAGTAAGGGGAGTTTTGTAGCTCCAATGTAAGAAATTAAAGAGCATCACAGTAACAGTTAAGGCCTTAACACACCGAGGGCGTTTATTTTGTGTGATTAATTTGCACGTCAATATATTTTTTCGAACCGTTGTTTTTGTGATGAGTACTTTCACACAGAACGCGAATATTACGCAGAGAAAAAGCAACATAATTTTTTTTCTGGAACAAGGTCATTCGAGCTTGCGCACGCCGAACAGAGGCATCGTCCAATCACATTGTGCAGAACAGACGTCACATCACAACAACGGACCTGTTGATTGTTTGTGTTTCTCATCACCCTGTATTATATGCCAAAGGACACACAAACTATAAAGACTGAACTCAAGCACAACGTGTGGAGTACACACACACAGGCTTTATATGAGCGCTCCAGTGTCGTCTATGTTTTTCTGAAGAATGAGCTGGCGCGAATCTATCTATGAAAGACTTAATTCATACCTGTAGTTTTTGTAGGTTGCTCCTGATGGTCACAGTGCTAACTTGCAGCAGTCGAAGGTAATTCCTCTCAGACTGGACCAGCTCCTCTGTGGCCAGCATCTGTCTCTGGGCTGCCCTCTCTTTAGCTGCTGCTTCCTCCTCTTCAGACTTCTTTTTGGCCTCTTCTGCCTCCTCTGCCAACCTCTCCTCTGATATTGAGCTCTCCTCTGAGAAACTATCCTGTAAGGAAAGTCTTGATGTTGTTCTTTCCAAAGTGGATGCATTTGTATCTACAAGTTCTGAGGTCTCGGCTGGTGCATCCATAAACGCAGACACATCCGACCCCTCCTCCGTACTGAACGTCTCTTCTCCAAATTGATCTTGCTCGGAGCCTCCACCCCTCTTCTCCTGGAGCTTCTCTTTCATTGGATCTTTCTTGGCGACCTTCTCTGCCGCTCCCAGGGGAGACAGAGCAGATGAGGCTGGTTTAGAGAGAGCCAGCGTGAAGGAGGAGGGCTGAGGCCTCCTGGGCACCTCCATGCTGGAGATCACTGTCAAAGAGAAACACTGTTTAGACAAAGTGTTTTCACGTTTAAAATATATCACCTAATTGTGGTGACATATGAACAGCTTTAGCATCAAACATAGCAAAAAAAACAACAAAAAACTAGAAAAAGACATACTTGACTTCTTTTGTTGAGTGAAATGAGTTTTAAATTGTGAATATGTATGAAACCAGTGTTGCCAACTCTCACGCTTCTGGAGTGTGACACACACTTTAACCTTCTGTCTCACGCTCTCGCTCCGCCCAAACAATTCTCACACCAAAACACTGCGACAGCAACAGAGATGAACAGGCGAACGTATTATGGTCAAAGTCTTTCTGGTATAGTAATGGAGCGAACGTTGGTTACATGCCGTAACCCCAGATTCCATGAGTATATACCCTTAAATTACTCTCCGATCTCCGTGTTGATTCTACAGCTGTTATGGCAGAAACCCCAGCGCCGAATCCAGAAGACGTTCAAGCAAGACAGCCACACTCCAACTAACCTGGCATGAACCATGGTAAGTGACTAGGACAGCTATCAATCATGAATTAATTAATTAACGAACCCAGGCTGTAACAAATTATTTACTATTTGTTTTGAATAAATGCTCTGTGGTACAGAGTAAACTTCAAAAGCTCAATACAGAGGCAGTAGAAAACAGCCAGAAACAATAACCAGCAACAGCTAGGAGAACAGGATTGCTGCAGAGGTTAACTTCTAGAAAGTCCTCCCCCCTGTATGTCTCCTGTATTAGCACTGCTGTGACATGTCAGAAGAGGCACATTTACATGACTAGGTGACAAAATACAGATTGTGGCTTTGCTCTAACATTGAAATATGTTAAATTAGTTGAAGACAACTGCCATGCTGTTGGAGACATTCAGTTTTACATAAACAACCTTTTCAGTTTAAGGACCTATTTGTCTGCAATCAGTGTGGTAAACTCAATTTCCATTTTCTACACTCCATCTGTTGGTCAGACCTCAAAAGTGAAGAGTTCAAGAAAAGCCTTTCTGAACATCTGGTCTTCCACCTTTCCTAGAATTTCAAGGCTGATAACGTAACATTCCTGCTTTTGACTCATCACTTGGAAGTGAGTGGACTCTATTAAGATAAGTCTTTATATCTCCATAAACCAGCAGACAGCTGCAGACAAGGTGGCTTTGTTTATTTTGTTTGCTTCACACAAACATGCAGCGAGGGGAGATGTATTGTTATGGATCCTCTGAGCTCGAACACCACATGTTGGCCCACTGGGAGGTTGGCAAGCTGCTTAGAGAGCGGCTAATGCTGCCACCGCTGTGACAATTAGCCATTACGTGGTTCAGCTGAACAGTCTTCTGTGTCTTTAAAAGACAGACTCAAATGGCAGTTTTATTTTTGACACAGTGATTAAATTATAATATGTGTGTGAGGAGTTACTCATGACAACATCAGCAACAAGACTCAAGAGCTTCTTCCATACATCATAGTCCGTAGGGTTGGTTTTTTTCCAATACTAGCACCTTACTTTGAGAATTATGAACATGTTTGTCTACACTACACTCTACATACTCTGTGTACTGTTGTATGGACACATTTCAGTTGGCACCAAAAAACTAGTGGTTCAATATCCAGCCTTAATAGTCTGACACTGTACAACTATCTATTAACATGTTGCACCATTGCATTTCTAAAATTTCACCTGCTGCATGAAAGCAAACAATAAAACTGCTTAGTTGTAGGTCTTTCACTGTCTGTTTGAATTGAATGTGAGGTCCTGCTGTTCCTACACTGAGAGTCACTGAGTATCTATGTCACTAAATGGCAAACTGATCAGTTCCTGCAATGCCAGGCAAACAAATTCCTCCAGTTGTTGTAGTTAGCACAGCGTGAATCTGTTTGAACTTCATCAAATACATTTTACTGAAAAATGATTGTTTATTCACTTGTTTCTCATACATTTTACCGTATCTACACTCAGCTGCCAGTACTGACGGAAATCAGTTGGCAGCAATAATTGAACACCAAAAGCTGACATTGAATTCCTGCTTCATCGGATAGTTTTATTTAAATCTAAAATTTTGCCTGTTTTAAACATGTTTAGGCAACATTCTTCACAGGCTGCTTGTGTTTCCACAGAATTTAACATTTGAGAACTCGGACTTGTAGAAAAACATGTTTAGAGCGCTAAAAGTAATGTATGCATAGGAGTATCATTTTGGTACAGGTGCCGAAACTCACGTTTCATCTATAAGCTCTTTCCAAAGCATTAAGTTCCAACAACTATGGCACACAAACACACAGCAAAACAGATGACTTTAAGTCACAACCTGAGTGAAAAACTTTCTCTACATCCCAAAGCAAGTGTGTCAGTGCTCCAGGCTGAGACAGCTGCTGCCCACAGGCCGGACCCAAACCACAGTAAACTCCCCACCATCAGCAGTGTGTATTACAGTGACAGAGTATCATTAAAAAACATTTACATGAGATCAGACTATCATTACCTTCTGCAGAATCCCCAATTCAGCTGTGGTGAACCTCGATCTCCCCTCTCTCTCTCTCCTGCTCTTTCCCAAAAGAAGCAGAAATCTGCTGCAGAGACCCTGCTGCATTGAAAACACAAACACACACACACACACTGGTGTAACTTTCTCCAGTGACTCACACACATCAGGCTGCTGCTGGGCCTCATGTGGCAGGAGTGTGTGAGTGTTTATTCGCGAGTGCGTGCGTGTGTGAGAGAAATGGGGGATGGAAGTGGAAAGGAGGGTGGGCCGGCTGTTTTGTAGAGGAAAGAAGAGGGGAGGGGGAGGAAAGGGTGGCCACACACACACACACACACACACACAAAAACACACTCATGCTGCTGAATAAGCTGATTGACTGCAGCAGCTGGTGGGAAGAGGAAGTGGCACTCCCCCCGGCAGATGCCGATTGGCTGACAAGTCTTCACAGAGGAATGAAGGACCAATCAGATGATACCTAGAGAGGTTTCGTGAAACATTAAGCGGACCAATGAAGACAGAGCGTTGAAGTGATTGAAGTTTTGCTCTGACAGGAAACAAAAGCCCTGCGGGACGTCCCATCCTCTTCCAATTGCAAAGGGATTGTCTGGATTTTCTGGCGGAAGGTAACAAAAAGAGATTTACGGCTCACTCCTTTGGATTTTTTCAGTCGGAAATAAAAGATTTGTGTGTTGTAGTTTATTTCACACAATTAAAGAAAGTGCATGTCCAATGAGCAGCAACTAGTTAGTACAAAAATATTCAAATAAAAGTTAAGAGAACTGTGTATTTTGAGAGTCCACAGCATAACCATTCACTTTCATCTATTTTGTTTTATCTGGAGTTAATTAGAGACACCTGTCACAATACAATGGAAGAGAATGGAATTTCACTTGCTAAAAAAATGCATCTGAACAAGACTAACAACAGTCTTCAGCTACGCTAGCAGCTGTGTGAGGCTCTACTTAGGCACAGAGGTGCTTTGCGCTAAATGCTAATGTCAGATGTCACATGCTCTCAATAGGCCCTTTTCACAGCAGACATTTTGACTTGTCAAAGCAGGAAAAACACAGGTGGAACGAATTAGTCAATGATGGCTGCATTCCATTTAGGTGAGCCAATTCCAGGGCTCTGATGTTGTGCATGGTCACTCACTGGCATGGCTTACTGGGACACTAATGGAATGGAGCCATTGTTAATATTATTTACACCTGTGCTTTTCCTGCTTTGACAAGTCAAAATGTCTGCTGTGAAAAGGGTCTATGACAATGCTAACATGCTGATTTTTACCACATAAGCAATCTTAGTTTATCATGCTAACATTTGCTAATTAGCATGGACCACAAAGTACAGCTGAGGCTGATGGGAATGCCATTAGTTTTGAAGGTATTTGGTCATAAACCAAGTATTGGACCTGATGATGGTGCTAGATGGAAAGTTAAGGGATCACCAAAAACCTGACGTTTATCTCTAAAGTTGAAATTGTGGCCTGCAGCCTGGTAAAATGCTGATTTTATAACATGTAACTCTGTTTAGTAATACTTGGAGAAAAAGTCCTAGTGTTACCTGATGGAAAACACATTGAAACAAACTTTCAAGATGTACAGGGTCTCAGTGGCTGCTTCATACAGCTTCAGTGGTTTCATATCATATGGTTCCACAGATGAATCTGTCATCTCTCACAATATACCTTCCTTCAACACAGAAAATCTGTTGTTAGGTACAGCGCAGACAGACGATGTTGCTGCAAATCCAAAAAGTAACAGGGTGGAGATTTAATACTGACAGAACAGGCAGGATGCAATCATCACTTCTTTCATTCTTTCCTCTGTCATCTTTGTTTAGACTTTTATTAGAAGAGGAAGATGAGGAAGAACACTGGACTTGTCAACTTGCCTGGGATAACTAATGTAGGAATCTTCTGTCTTATAGGCATAGTGTTTATCAAAGTGTGTTGATTTAAACCACAAGTATTTTATTTTTTTCCTGCACAAAGTTTTCCTCACCTTAGATGATTCAGCAGAACATTCGTCCACTATTTCTCAAAAACAATGGTGAAGCAAACACACAGACTCAAATGGCCATCTTATAGTATGTGCCTGTGAGCCCAGAGAATAATTAGAATAGGATGTTAGCATTAACCCTGAGACAATGAAGGAATTCATTGCAGTCATACTCGATGAGTCTGGAATGAGGGAGGCAGGAAGGCAGCGGCTAGTCTGGGTCATCAGCTCGGCATGTCACAGGGAGGAATGCTGCAGGACGGGATTCTGGGATGACGGCAACTTAAGGTGTGTTGCAGAAGAATACGACCTCAGTGACCTATGAGAGCCAACATCTTTCTCAGAACCAAAACCTTTACCTTTCCGGCCGATATTAGCTTATTGCGGATATATCATATTGGAGTGTATGTATCTTGGTCACAATTCTTTAAAAAAATAAAAATAAAAAAATAAATCTAAGGGATACATATCATAATTTGCTGTAATGTTATGTGTTTATTAAATAAAAAAATACTATCAGATATCAATATCTGCCTCAAATTCAGTATCGGTTGGGTTATAGTAGACAATAGGTAATGTTTTTATATTCTATCTGTATTTCTAAAAATGCCCTATCTGTTAAAGGTAATAAATCCTTTAAAAATTCCTAGATTCACACTGGGGTTCCCTGGTGGCCTAGGGGTTAAGGTGCCAACCACGAACCACAATTTGCATGTGGCCAGGGACCTGTAGCATGACGTTTCCCCATCGCTCTCTCTCTCATTTCCTGTCATCTCTCTAATCTCGCCTATTCGCTCGTTCCTTGGCACTGGATCTTAACTTTACACCAAATTTCATTAAGTCTGTCAACATGTTTTTAAGATATCATGCAAACTACAAACAGACAGGACCAAAACAATAATGACCTTGATGGAGATATTAAGACAGGAATGACAGAATGAGAAAGTCTGAGTGCAAAAAAAAAAAACAACAAACAAGGATCTCATAGATTAGATTTGGACTTTCTGGGGACGGAACACACACAGACATATTTTGGGCCCCATGCTGACGAGATCTGAGCACCTTTTCATAAAGCACATGCGGTACACATCGAGCACTCCTTGGACAGGAGAGTTTTTGAGTCAGCATGATGTCATGACTGGAGTAGGGAAGGAAGTCCAGTAATAAAGGGACAAGGTGACAAACAGCTGAGGAAAGATGACATGGCTGAACATGTGATGACTGCATCCCGCCCGTACAGTCAGCATTAAACACCCCTCCCTGTCAAGTTCTCAGCATTACCCACAATGAGTGAAGAATGACATTAGGATGACTGTGAGTGACGGCAGATTAAGGGTGCAATCACACCTTTATTTTGCTTTTTTTGGTCTGAACTGGGTAAGTTTACATAATAACCTGGCATCACAATGGGGAAGAATTATTGGCAGCAAGGAGTGAAGAAATTTCAGTGAATGAAAACACCTACTGGCAGCAACGTGATTATAGTGAGTTTATTCTAATGTGTGCTGGAGAATAAGTAGCATCCGTTAGTTAACCCTGATTTTAAAGAAGTCAAGTACTTATAGGCATTGTATCCTAAAATAAATATGTTGCAGAAGAATATAAAAAAGAAATATGTCATTGACAACTCTGTATGCAAGCAAGTTATGCAAGATGCATGAACTGAGTCAAGAAAAAGTCAACATAACTCATGTGACTCCACACTGTCAACAAACTGAGTGGAAAAAATGTGTTCCTCCATAGGGGAGTCAAACAAATTGGATGTTTGTTTCTTTCTTCAAATTTGCATCCTAATGGCTAACCTGTGAACTGAGGATAATGAAGAAGGTATGGCTTCATCCACCAGGATGGTGCCCAGAACAATGATAATGATAAACTGACGATAAATTGTAGTATTACCTAAATGTGCGTTAGGTTTCTTCTCTCAGTGTAGTTCCACTCAGGACACCAAAAGCAGCGGAAGGAGGAGGAAACATCACAGTAACTTCCTAATCACTGGAGAACTGAAACAAACAAATTCAGACAGACTAAACATCGGTAGCGCATGATGTGTTTATCTCTTAGTCTGTCTGGTCTGGACAACCACCAGCTATCGCTCAAGAGGCTTTAGATTTAGCCTTACTGTATGTCCCATTTGCCTTAAATCAGACAACAAATCGTCCATTTAGTAGCTTCACATGACATACTGTATCTAGGCCAATTATACACACACAGATTTAACAGGCAACAAGGCATGAAGATGGCATCCTGTACATTAAAATAGATTTTGGAAACTGGAAATACATGTTTATGGTTGACTGCACACTTCCAATGCTTTTAATGATTCATGCTTTTTATGAAAAATGTGCATCCTACCATAGCTCCATGCGCAACAGGTGGACATATTAGAGGAATGTCATTTTTACCCTCAAGCAACCCCTAGTGTAAATGAAAGGTGTCCTTCCCAAAGATCTTCAGCTTGTCCAGCATAAAAAAATAAATACTACAACCTTAGTTTGTAGTAGTAATTTAATCTGTTAGCATAACGTGATATTTTGGGGTAATACGTGACACCAGCAAAACAGCATCTGCCTGTTTTGATTTCATTCTGAGTGAGAGGAGACGGGGGCGGAAACCAATCAAGACGATACATTGGTTATTTATCATTTCAGGCCGTTTCTTTTCTCACGCTTTCAGCTGTATCACTTGGTAACGCTAGACATGCCCCATGGCACAGAGGATTTTAAACCACAGAGTCTCGTTAGCAAGTTGTCGCAGAGCGGGATGAAATGCCTTGTTTGTTTGGTTTTAGGTGGAGGAATAATGCGGTCCATGTGCTGCCCTGTGTTTTTATAAAGACAGCAGAGAATAGCAAAGAAATAGCTAAAACGTTTACCTTGCTGTTAGCGTCCTCTCGTCACGTAGTTAATCCTGCTCTGATGTCCTCCGGCTCTGTGTTTCTGACGCTGAACTGGCGTTCACCTGTTGTCAGTCAGCAGCCTGTCAAGCTCGTGACAACAACAAACGAGCACGACGTCCGGTCACTACTTTACAAAATAAATGCCGTATGAAAGCGGCAACATCCATGTTGTTTTCAGAGTAAAAGCCGAACAATAAATATGCTACTAAATGTAACACTTGCAGTGGTGGAATGTGATTAAGTACATTTACTCAAGTACTATACTTAGCCTACGTACAAATCTGAGGTACTTGTACTTTACTTGAATATTTTCATTTTATGCAACTCTATACTTCTACTCCACTACATCTCAGAGGGAAATATTGTGCTTTTTACTCCACTACATTTGTCTTGCAGCTTTAGTTAGGCTACTAGGTACTTTTCACTTTTTCTGAGCTCATGAAAAGTTGACTTTTTAGAGGTACATGGTTCTCACAGGACAGCAACACTACAAACATATGATGATCTTATGGAATGTGATGCATTGCTATAGATTAAATTACCCAACAGTATATAAAGTAGTTAAAATTAGCACAACCATAAACATCTATAGCAGTAAAATGCAACATACACATCAATGCCCAAGTAATATTGGTAAAACACTGACAAAGACCATTCTGCAGAATGAGTACTTTTACTTTGGATACTTTAAGTAAATTTTGCAGATAATACTTAATTTTACTTAAGTGAGGTTTTGAATACAGGACTCCTGGTTGTAGGCTAGTGGAGTATTTTTACAGTGTGGTATTGCTACTTTTACTTAAGTAAATGATCTGAATACTTCTTCCACCACTTGTCAAAATATAAATAAGAAGCTATTTGTTTAGAATATAAGTGGAGTGGAAGAAGAGCTTCCAGAGGTATACATTTTAATTTAGTAGCACCAGTAGAGGAACATTTAGCATTACAGCTGCACAAAAATAGACAGAGAAAGATAAGAGCAGGATGAAGATAAATAGAAAAATATATACAGATAACATGTAAATCAAAGTCAGTCATACACATCTTCCATTTACAAAATGTTTTGGCTTTATTGAAAGCAACCATAAACACAAATATATGAACATGTACAAATATATGAGAACAGAAAGAGAAAACATAGTGCCAGGGAATAAAACCAAACAAAATACATAATGCACAGACAGCTGTTCAGGTGAGGCATAAAGAAGAACATTCAAAAAGTTTCAATTCATGATCTTATAAGTAAAGATACTTCGGACCTTAACTCCTCTCTTATTTTCCAATTTATCCAGAGTTGTGATACAGAGTGAAAGTGAGAAAGGAAGTTAGGTATTCTTTCTGGCACATTTCATTTTGTGTGTATGAAATTTGCCTAAAGTCATAAACGGTTTTATTAAATACACAACATTTCTTTCCATTGTGCTGTTTTCCAAATACATAAAAAAAATAATTTGACCAACTTTCCTACATAGAAAGTCAGTTTACTCCCATTGATGTAGTTTACTCCACGGCGCCAGGGGGCGACACCGCCGTCACTTCATGTAACTGCGTCAGCGGTGAAAGGTTATGAGTCTGACAGCGCCACATGCATGATGTTGTGTTGTTGATGCTTGACATTTAGAAGAAGGTTTTATTACTTCAAGCTGTTTCTTCTTGGTAGGTTTTGCAGATTTCTTGCGATTGTGTTACCTTTCAAAGCTGTCATTTTCTGTTTGAAGCTAAATATCATGTCGCTCCTTCTAGTTTAAAGGTAAGCTAGCACTTCCAGTTCCATTTTCGGACACCTTGTAACTTAGTCTTACCTTCGACAACCTGTTTGGTTCATAAAACTGCTAACAAACTAGTAATTTACACTGTCAACGTACCTTCAAAGCTACACCGTTATTTTCGGTTTATGTTACCTATCTAACTTTCGGCGGATAGTAAAGAGCAGTGAGACAAGGCTCAAGAAATTGTGTAAACAGGTAAAGTTAAAGTATAATTAAGAGAATACTAAATTGACTATGTAGTGTTAATTTGAAATATGATGGTGAAGCTGTTTTTAAACCGTTCACTAACTTAATAGGGGCTTCGTCATCCAAGTTTTAGTAAAAAATGGTAATAGTATAAAAGTGTGAGACAGGGCTGCGTCCGATAATGGACGAATGTAACGTTGTGGCTTTGATAGTAACAAACAAGTCCAGGGATGCCTTGTAAGCGTTCAGTCTTACTCTCTTAGTATTGATAATATCATGTATTATTAATTACATGAAATAGGAAAGCAGAACATATGAATGAAGGAATGTATCTTGGTGTTTTTAGAAGATATTTCACAGGAGGAAAAACTGAAAAGCAACCGTTTATAGATGTGATTGGTCAAGTAGGTAGAGGCATTGACTGTTGATTTCAGACATTTAACTGTGATGTTAATGTAAGACCAAGAAAAGACAACATTGAAGCCATTCATCCTATTACAATAACTAAAAGCCCAGAAAGATGTCTAAAATTTTTAACACTGTATTGATATTGTTCTGATATATGACCCAGATATATCAACCAATGGTTTTCAGTACTGAACGTGTTTCATTTTTGCTGTTTCTGGTGTTTTGCAGCCTTTGGGTCCAGACTCAGGCTCGGTGTGTTTTCAGTCTGTCCGGAGGTAAAATGCGGAACTTGAAGCTGCTGAGGAGCCTACGGAGCTCGGAGCTGCAGGGTCCAGGCTCCCCACAGTGTTTCTCTGTTCGGGCTGACACGAGCTCGCTGCTGGTCGCTTCTCAATACTCCATCACAGAGTACGACCCACGAAGTGGCCAGGTGAGCTGGTGATGACATACTGTACTTTACTGTACTTGTCTCTGTGTCCTTGGAGGAGAAGGTTTCTCTGCACTGGCTGACAAGAGCTAAAATTGTGCTTAGTTGTCGATGTTCAAGTTTATATTCCATTTAAACAGCACAGTGGCTATGTTTACGCATTTATTTTGAGCTTTATGTCATTAAGGATAGTAATATGTCGAGAGATTGGAATTTCAAACAAGTAATAAAGGAAAGGTGGATCATTTCAATTAGAAATCTTAGTTACAAACTACATGTGGAGGTGAAATTTTCCTCCATTCTGTTCTGCAGGTGGTCAGTGAGGCCTCGTTGACAGCTGAGGGTTTCCTCCCGGAGGATGGCAGCGGAATGGTGGTTGGACTGCAGGACCTGGCTGAACTCGAGTCAGCGTGTTTGGCCACAGCTGGTGGCGATGTCGTCCTCTTCAACCTCAACACCTGCCAGGTTAGCAGCACAGGAACGTTGGAAAGTTAGGGCCCCCCCCATGTCTTAAAAGGGCTGTGTTGAAGTTAAGGGTTGGCTTTAGGGTTATGGTGAGAGTTAGTTTTAAGTTAAGGTTAGTATAAGGAGCAAGGCTTATGTCACTGAGGGTCCTCACAAAATGTGCGTGATCATGTTCCACAGTTAGAGTGTGTTGGCAGTGTGGACAGCGGCCTGACCTCGATGAGTTGGAGTCCTGATGAAGAGCTCGTCATTCTCACTACTGGTCAGTATGTTTTACAAGAACATGTTATTCATAAAAAATGTTAATTCACTGTTTTAAATGAAAAGCTTCCACCTTAAGTTTAATGCCTTGAATCGTCAGTCAGATTATCTCTGCACACAGAACAACGTATCAGAAATATTAAGATACAAGTCTATTCTTGTCTCAACAATGGGCTAAATGCCAGTACATACTCAATCTAGTTGTTTAAACTTTTTATATTGTTACCATTAAACGTCTTCATGGTGAGGTGGGCTATTATAAAGCAGAGAAAGGCATTGGTAGTGGAAATTTTAAGGTAGCAGCTTTTCTTTGTTTGGAAATCGTCAAAGATGATCAAAAGTTTCAGTTTTCTTTGAGTATGGTCAAGATACACTGTTGCTCTAGATATACAGTATATAACCATAGTTACAGATCAGTGCTTAGTTAGTTAATTCTTGGTTAAACATATTAAGCAGTGTTACAAATGAATAAATCACTAATAATTTGTGTCCACAGGTCAGGAAACGATCATCATGATGACCAAAGACTTTGAGCCGATCACTGAGATCGGAATCCACCAGGATGACTTTGGTGAAGGTACGGTTGCTCCAAAGGGACTGTTTTAGATTACTGGTTCCCAACCTGAGGGTCAGGACCCACAGAGGGTCACTAGATGATTCATGGAATGTAGAAATATTTGTAATATCGCTGAATGCTAATAGTATGTATATAACATTTTTCATCCACTGTATATGGTGTGTTTTACAGGGAAGTTCATCACGGTGGGTTGGGGGAAGAAGGAGACTCAGTTCCACGGCTCAGAGGGGAAACAGGCAGCACAGAGGAAGATCCAGGTCAGTCATCAACTACAGAAACACCATGACTTGGAAAAAAAACTAATTTTTGAAAATGAATGAAATAATTGTCTGCACAGGAGGTGCAGCCGGCTGCAGCCTGGGACGACCGCAGGCCGCGGGTGACGTGGCGAGGTGACGGTCAGCTGTTTGCCGTCAGTGCTGTCTGTCTTCAGACCGGAGCCAGGAAGGTCCGGGTCTGGAACAGAGAGGGCGTCCTGCAGGCCACCAGCGAGCCCATCAACGGCCTGGAGCAGGCGCTCTGCTGGAAGTAAGAATGCTGCCAAAGCAATTTTCTTTTACTTCATTAAATTCATTTTGTTAAGTTTAGTTTTTGCTCTTTTCCATGTGTATAAATGTGTGAAAGACTCTGGTGTCTTTCCTTGATAAACAATACTTAACATAGAAATATAGCGTTAAACAGCAGCATTAATAGTTTCCTGTGTGCTGGTGTAAAATTACCTCTTTGGACTGGCTGAAAGAATATTAGTGAATTAATCTTGTCTTGTCTGGTGTTTCAGACCCTCGGGCAGCCTGATAGCGAGCACTCAGCGTCATCCCAACAAACACAGTGTGGTTTTCATGGAGAAGAACGGTCTGCTGCATGGAGACTTCACCCTCCCATTCAGCAAAGACCAGGCCAAGGTACGTTCAGCTAAACCTGACTTCTCATATGATTTTAGAAATATCGAATACTGAACTTCAGTTAGTGATTTTTATTTTTCAAAACCATATAAAACACGTTGATTGATGTTTGTGTCTGTGTTTCAGGTGAAGGAGTTGCTATGGAACAGTGACTCCACTGTTTTAGCTGTTTGGTTGGAGGACATGACTGCTGGAGAAGACAAACAAGTCAACACTTACAGTAAGTTGAGCCAAAGTTGTGGCCCCTCCCTCAGGCCAATCAGTGTAATGTTGAACATGTCAGATCTCATTAGTGACATAAATCATTGCCTGAAGAGTCAAAATCCAATCACGTCAGACAGAATTAGAAAAATCTGTGCCAATCTGACTTTGGACTTTATTCTTTATCAAAGTATTGATGAAGGTGTTTCCATGGCTTGCCTGTAGAAGTTTGCAGTTTATTATAATATTACAATAAATGTTCAAAAAGCAGAACCTGATTTATAGCTAAGATGACCCTCCACATTACAGGATTCAGTCCTTAAACCCAATCTGTCTGGCACTATGCTAATCTATTTACCCATAAACCTTTGCAAAAAGGTTGTGTTTGAGCTGATCTTTCTGCATTTTTTTGCTAAATTATTGTTTTACTTTGGTTGAATTTGGAATATTTGGTCCCTGAAGATGATGAGTGAAGGACATGAAAAAACTGATTCGTTATTTTTTTTTTATTTTGTTATTTTTTTATGTGCAGTCAGTTCTAGAAACATTGGATCTCAGTTGTTCTGAATGGCTACAAGGGGCGCTTTCTGTAATAGATGAATGCATGAATAAACTGAATGAATGAATAAATAAGTATATGATTACTCACCTTAAATGTGTCCGTGCTTCCTCTGCAGTCCAGTTGTGGACGGTGGGGAACTACCACTGGTATCTGAAGCAGAGCCTGGACTTTGGCAGAGACTCTCAGAAGGTTCCGGTCTGTGTCTGCTGGGACCCTGAGCACCCCCTAAGGCTCCACGTGGTGACCCGCAGCTGGACCAGCGTCACCTACGATTGGGGCTGGACGACTGAGCGGAGCCCCGGGCTGAACGCCACTGATAACGCCAACGTGGCTGTGATTGATGGAGGTGAGAGCCAATGAGACGAGGGGACATGGAACTGTAGGATGATTCCAACATGATGTTAATATTTATTTAAACCCCCTCAGATAAAATCCTGGTGACAACCTTCAGGCACTGTGTGGTTCCTCCTCCCATGTGTTCGTTTGAGCTCCAGCTGACCTCACCAGTCAACCAGGTGACCTTCCTCTGCCAACCTCAGAGGACCAATCAGCTAGCAGCGTTGACTTCTGATGGACAGATTTCAGTCTACAGCCAAGGTAGGTTGTGTTTTCCATAAAGACAGCAATCATCAGAATGAATGTGAGTAAAATGAAGTTTGTTGAATGTTGTTGCATCCTTTTCCTGATGTTACAGTTTGAGAAATGAGAATATAGGTGGGGAGATCAAAATCCAGACAAAGTACAGGAAACACCCTCAATACCCAATGGATCTTGGGTAGAAGGAGACAGATGCTGCACTTGTGCAGAACAAAATTAAGTCTGGGTTCATTCTCACATTTTGCATTTTTTCTTCATGTTTTGTGAATTGACATAAACACTGATGTGTATCTGTATTTGTTTTGGGTCTAAATATTATTTTGATCTGATTGTGATTATATTATCTGTCCAGATTTAGGAGAACACCCTGACAAAACAGCAAATGGCTTCCGGACAATGTCTCGTCCCCTGGTCCTCCAGAAAACCTTCAGGTAACACAACAACCTGCAGTGCTGCTGTACCCTGCAGCTGATCAGTCTGTGTCATGGTGACTTTGATCATTTGAACGTGTGTCTAAAATCATTAGACACTATTCAGCTTGCAGGCCAAAGAGTCTGATCAGTGCCCATTGTTTTTTTTGTTGTTTCTTCAATGTTCTTTCAATGGTTTTGACCTCTGTCTTCCTGCAGTGTGATGGTTCTCCAGGATCAGCCTCTGGCCCTGCGGCAACTGCTGTGGCTGGAGGACGAGCTGTTTGTGGGTGTGAGCTCCAGTCTGCCGCCAACCTCCTCCACCCTGCTGATACTCCGCCCTGCTGATGATGCTGATGACACACTCACTGTCAGGTCAGCAGGACTGGACTGAGAACACTGCAGTGGCAGCAGCCTAGTCGTTGTCCTGTTAAGTTAAATTAACTGAATTGCATTGGATCCAGTAAACTGACGCAGCACTGTGTTTTTATGTTTCAGGTCTGAGATAGAAGTGGACGGCGTTGTGGTCAGTATGGTTCACTGCTCCCAGACTGGCACTCTGGCACTACAGCTGGAGGATGGACAGATCAGGAAGCTGCTCTGGGGTCAGTCACCAACACTGATTATTCTTCCATTTTTTCCAGTTACATTTTTCTGACATATTGATGCTTGCTTTTATAACCAAGGAGAATGTCACCATAGAAGCGTTTAAAACGCATTTGTTTACAGAAAAAAAGATTACATTTTTTCAATATCTGTTTAGATTGTCCCGAGCCATCAGTGGAGGATTGGCATGACTCCAGTGGATGTAGCATCAACTTCCCTGTTCCCTGTGTTCAGACAGCCCTCTGCAGCATCAGTGGGGAGGTAAAAACACATATACTTATAATCATGGGTGTAGTGCTGCTGGAGCGCACCGGAACAATGCTCCAACACTTTTTTCTTTCCAAGTGAGGAAATAGAGTATTTGCAGTTTGCATAATCCGGTTGAAATTCATATACTTTTTTTTTTTTTTAAATCACCGCTAAATCGTATGTCATGCAAGAGAGCTAATAAAAACAAAATGGAATGGTCAAAGTTGTCATATTGACATTTAAGTTGTGTTGATCAATTCTAGACATCAACTCATGCACTGAGTAACATGCAAGAAAACTTTCCACCTTAAAAGTTGCCTGTAGCTGCCGGTAGCCTTTGAGCGGCACAGTGAATTAAATTATTTTTTCTCCAATCTATAGCTAGCTAACGTTGACTAGTAAAGTGAAAAAGCAGCAAGCAATCAGTCAATCAAACAATCTTTATTTGTATAGCACCTTCATACAGGTTAGTGCCGTTCAAAGTGCTTCACAGATGACTGACAAGCCAAACATTCTTTTTGGAACAGATGTTTAGTTGACTGCTGCATAATATTCTCAACTTGATGAAACCATTCATAAAGTCACAAAGTCAGCCACCATAGGAACAGTGGTTACATAACCTTCGAAACGAGCCACAACTTAACCATTCGCTTGCATGCATAAGTGCGCTCTGCTACTTAAATAAGTAGCACTACACCCCTGCTTATAATTACATGACTAATTATAAGTGAGTTCTTGTGTACAGGCCTAAACACGCATATTTATCTTTGCTTTGCCTTTATGTCTTCAGGAATATCTACTCGGCCTGACAGACAGATCCCACCTGTACGCTGGAGACACAGAGGTATGCCATCAACTTTATTTTACCAGCTCTCTCAGTGTGTTCATCCCGAGACAGGGCTGCTGGGGAATGTGTTAATTTATATCTGCTTCTTTCTCAGCTGGCTTCCAATATTTCCTCCTTCGCTGTTTGCAACGACTTCCTCCTCATCACCACTCACTCCCACACCTGCCGCTGCCTCCAACTGTGCACGCTCAGTGTCAAAGGTAGGATGGACACACACAGAGAAAAGCCCTGAATGTGTATCTGTTTAGGTCAAAACACATTTAGATACATGGTCTAATATTACATTCAAAAATGCAAAATACGTAATGAGCCGATGAGTAGCAATAGCTAAACTAGAGAAGGCAATAAATTGCGGTGTGAATGCTGGCTGTTGAAAGGCTGACGCTAATCTGAATAGCTGGCTTTAAATATTGATTTATACTGAAAATGTATGAATGATGTGGAATATTTTAAGGATTGTTGAAAGGCTGATGCTAAACTGGATAGCTGGCTTTAAATGTTGAATAATCCTGAAGATGTATGAATGATGTGGAATATGAATGTATGAATGAATGAATCTAGCTGAAAGTATGAATGACTAGATGCGAGTTGGAAAAATGGAAATGGTCTAATAAGTATGAATGGGACTGAAAAGTTGAATACATATCATAATGTAAGAAAGATGTGAAACACTTTAAGGTTTGAATAGAGTTTATAATTTAGATAAAACTTGAAAATGTGCTTGAAATGGATTTCCCAGTCCTGTCTGACCCCCATCTGGGTTCTTTAATTTTGAAAATGCAGCCTTCTTCAGTAAGCTCCTACCATCTAGGGCTTTTATTTTGAAAAACCAGCCTTGTCCATGTCCTCATGTGTTTCTGTCTGTATGTGTGTTTCTGTGAGTGTGTGAGACAGAGGTAGATTTGAATTGTGAATTAAGAATTAGGATTTGAAGATTTCTCCCATTATAAAAATATTATAGTAGTAAAAATCCCCTCAAAGACAGAAAACCCAATTTGTTTGTGTATTTGTTTGTTGGTATCTGTATGTGTTTGTGTGTGTGGTGTATTAGGAAGGTCTGAATTAACTAACAGTTAAAAAGCACAGAGGTCACTACTGCCAGAAAAAGCTCAACATCAATCCACCAATCAGAACAGAGGAAACTGATGGCGGTTTAATCAGTTTATCAACATCAGCTGTGCGTGTAACTATCTGTTGCCTGAAAAGTGCTCAGTCATTGAGACAGAAAGAGAAACCTGTAAAAGTTTCACTCAGAAAAGTCACCATCATTCAAAAACCGTAGGTCGCATCGGTAAAATGACCTTACTGTCGGCACCAGAAGGCATTTCTGAACACTTTGATGTAAAAATTGTGTGGATAAAATTTTAAAAAGGCAGAGAAATCACAGATTCAGAAGTACTCACATTTGTGTTTTGCTCAAGACCGTAGGAGCAAAAATATCATTAGAGTCAATGAGACAGTTGAAGGATTTTCTGATGCTTGGAGGCAGACAGTTCAAAAACTGTATGTCCTATGGCTTAAATAGTTACATGATGTGAACCAGGACAAGTTTGTCTACATTCTGAGGTGAAATGATGTATGAAGAGTGAAAATTGTGGGAATGAGAGCAAGTTAGAGAAACATTTTTAAGAAGATTATACAGATCCCTTTCACTCTAGGCGATGATGTCACTCACTCTAGGTCTCAACATTCCACCACATACACACTCATGTAAAACTCTCAGGAGGGCTGAAAATTGCATGAAACTTAAATTGCGACAGTGTAAAAAGTATGAATGATATGAAAAAGTTAATGAGAGAAAGTCCCTCATGTTGTGAACGTTTTAAAGTTTGAATGGAGTTTCTACGTGAATGTATGAATGAGTGAGAAGAGGTTGAAGATGAGTAGGTTTGAAGGCTTTTCTCATTGACTCCCATTATAACAACGTTTCAAGGAAAGTTGAATGTTTTAATGTTGAATGTTTTAATTGGTGTGAATGCTTCCAGCATTCACACCAATTATGTTTACTGCCACACCAACAGTAGTGAACAACAGACAGTGATACGGGGATACTTATTGTGCAGTTCCCAAAGATGCATTTTTACCTCTGTTCCAGGATCAGTGTCACCCATCTAAATGTGGCATTTTCACACCACATGGGTCCATATCCATGTAAATAAAACGGCTTATTGCTTCAGTTATTGTTTTCAGCTTTGACCTGGAGGAGTTAAGCACAGTGTTTTTTGGAAGCACAGTAGCTGCTAACATTAGCTTTGTTGTTAAACTGCCTCTGGCTGGCTGCACCTACAGGTAATATTAACATCTGTGCTGACTTCTTCTGTCCTTCTGAAATGAGTAGTGAGGCTGGTGTTGCCACTGGTATATTTTATGGTACAACTGAGTTGAACGACCTTTGACCCCGCAGGGCTACAGGCGGCCTTGGCCTCAGATGGAGATCAGAATGATGAGACGCTGCGGCGGGTGGAGAGGGGATCCAGGATTGTCACGGTGGTCCCACAAGACACCAGAGTGATTCTACAGGTCAGTTTAACATGCACACACCATGAGTTGCTACCTTTCACTGTTTCCTGTGTAAACACTGCGCTGCAAATTTGATTGTCTATGACTGTCTGTTTTCATGCAAATCCAACATCCAGATACAGATTGAAAATTTTGAAACATTTTATATCATTATGACAAATGATGAATCCAGAGGTATGCATTCTCTGATTTATTTTGGCGTGTTTGTGTTTCAGATGCCTCGTGGGAACCTGGAGACGGTGCATCATCGAGCACTGGTGTTGGCTCAGCTCAGGAACTGGTTGGACAGGTGAATTTGATATTTGTCCATCATAACACCTGCTTGTTTTTTTTACAAGATATTTTGAGTCACATCCCTTTTGAATCTAGTCCTAATCTCAATGAATAACAGTCCTCCCAGACCAACTTAACTACACCAAACCCATCAGTTATCTTATATTGTAATTTTTCTTCTTGATGGTATGTAAATGTCACAATTTGTAGCCTGATACTTAAAGACTGGAAGCAGAAAATGAGCAGTGAGTGTTAAAATTGCACCATACTGTATCTGAGTGTTAAACTCCCTGTTGTTTTTTTTCAGTTTGAGGTTCAGAGATGCCTTTGAGTGTATGAGGAAGCTGAGGATCAACCTGAACTTCATTTATGACCACAACCCAAAGGTACATCAAAGGTTTAACATGTAGTTTTGTGACATCCCATCTTTTCCTTCGTCCACAGCAGGCAGCTTGTTAATGTGTTTCTTGTTTACAGCTTCATTAACAAAAGAACACTCATTACTAAAGTAAAAATGGGGCCAAACAAAACACCCCATAAATGCATTTATCTTATAAAAGATACCTTTTGAAGAATTTTTTTTTGTTTTTGCCTGTATAATACAAAATGTAGAAAACACTGAATGAAATGAAAAGCATGATTTCTAAATGAGATATTGGATATTTGAAAATATCACTAAAATAATTGGTAATAGGGAAATTAATAGCCTACATTTGTAATGCTTTAATGTGAAGGCAAAGGGGTTAATAGTTTTGAAGAATAGATCTATCGGGCTTATTAAAATGTCTCTTGATTCAAACAGTCTGGGTCCATAGATATTATTCAGTATTTTGACTGTCCCTGACCTTGACCTGTTATAAATTATGACAAGGCAGTGCATAAATAAAGAGTAAAGTTTCTTTGTCTTCCCGCAGGTTTTCCTGGAGAACATAGAGACCTTCATCATACAACTCAACTCCATTAACCACATCAACCTCTTCCTCACTGAGCTCAAGTAAGAACCTTCAGATCTGCCAGAGAATATTTTCAGTTAAGGAAAAACAACTCTTGTTTTAACAGGTATTTTACTTGTACATTCTGCAAATGTTTTTTTCTTTGGTACCCAGGGAGGAGGATACGACCAGCAGCATGTACCCCCGTCCTGAGAGCTGCCCCGTCCAGACCCAGCCTGTTCCTGGGCAGAAGAAGGTGGATGTAGTATGTGATGCTTTACGCAGCGCCATGGAATCAATGGGTCCAAACAAGTCAGTGATACTGATATGTATTTATAAATATCTACTTAGAATCTTAAATGGACTCATCCTCTAAAGACTTGAGACGTTGTATTTAATAGTAGATAGAGCAGTAGTGGGATATAAAACGATCATGTTGTCAACCATCCAGGTTCTTTCTGTCCATACTGACGGCTCATGTGAAGAAGACAGTTCCAGAGCTGGAGATCGCTCTGCAGAAAGTCCACGAGCTTCGAGGTGAGCCCACTGATGACCTGCGGGAGTTTGTGATAAAGCTAAACTGAACTCTATCTCACTCAGCTACACACACACACACACACACACACACACACACACACACACACACACACACAGGAGCAGATATTGGGAGCAGATTATTTGTTAGTTTGTCATTGTGTGCTGTGTTTGTGTATTTGTCTAGTGAACCCTCCTGAAGCTCCTGGTGCTGTGAGGGCTGAAGAGGCGTTGAAGTACCTCCTCTTCCTCGTCAACGTCAACGACCTGTACGAACACTCTCTGGGAACGTACGACTTTGACCTTGTGCTCATGGTGGCTGAGAAATCCCAGAAGGTAGAAGACGACAGAGGAGGAAACATCTTGCTTGTTTTACTTGACTTGCCAAAGTTTCAAAGTGCTTTGCAGCACAAATAAAAATGGAAATCCAAAGTTCCATGATGCTGTATATCAAACACAATCAGTTATGTTGAGGTAAATAATAATATGAATAATAATAATATTCATATACCACCTGTGATATTTATGACCTCTGTATCTTAAAGCATTAAGAAGTTTTCAAGGAAACATTTTGTCCTCATTAATATGCAGATGTATGCACCAAAACACCAGAGGTGGAGTAAAAATGAAACGAGGCATTCAAGCTGCCAAAATATCACACAGATGTACTCATTAATATCTTAACTAACACGGCAAGGCGCTCCAAAATCTAATTAAATAATCAGCTCTGAGAGGAGAGAAAGTGTCTGTAATGTATTAATTTGGAGTTTTTTCTACTTTACTGTTCTTAGTGGGAAATGTTGCTGTGTGAAATGAAGCCATGAAGTAAACTGACAGATAAAGTTTAATCCAGAAAGAACAATAGTGCACCATGAAAATGATGCACTGAGGAAAAAAAAAAACCAAAATACGAACCAAGACATGTGGGATATGAACAAAAAAGACGTAATTAGTTCGAATTAACAAACTGTGACTGGTTTACTTTTTTCATATTCAGAATTTTTAGACGGATTTCCAACATTCCAGACAGCCAAAAATCCTAAACTACTATTAATTATTATTATTTTTTTACACTCATTGTATAACTAAGCTGTGATTGGCAGATGAATGTGTCTGTATGTATCAGTTCATTTTTGTCCACAATCCCTGCAGGACCCCAAAGAGTACCTTCCCTTCTTGAACATGCTGAAGAGCCTGGAGCCAAACTACCAGCGCTACACCATCGACAAACACCTGAAACGCTACAGGAAGGCCCTGCATCACCTCAGCAAGTGTGGTCAGTCTCAGTGTTAGCTCTGCCCCTTTTACTGCCGTTGGCTTTTAGATTCTCCAAATACAAGACTCGTAGCCTTGGGTAATGGCCATGTAACTGTCCAAAAAGAATCAGATCTATTCCCTAACATGAGAAAGCCAATATGGCAATCATCAAGTAAACCAACACTCAACATATATGTTTTGCTTCACTTACAGTCTGAAATGCGCACTACCAATGACCAACCAGTAATAAACCGTTTGATCTGTCAAGTTAAATCTGTTAATCTAAAAAAAGTGGAATAGTAAGCAGTAAAGTTCTGGACAAGCTGTGCCGTGATCTGATCTCTGCTGTGCTTTGTGTTCAGGAGAGGAACATTTCCCTGAAGCTTTGCAGCTTGTGAAGGAGCAGAAACTCTACGGTGAAGCTCTGCGGCTGTACACAGCAGACAGTCCTCACTACAAGGTACAAGGTACAAACACAAACACAGCTGAGAACATTTGTCACCCAGAAGTTACTCACGCTGGTGGTCGGACTATTTGAATTCTGCATTTAATCACTTTTGGCTCAACTTGTGATGGGCAATTGTCTTTCATTTTTGACATTTTTAATAGTGAAAAAATAAATAAATACAAATTTTCAATGAAAGTATTTTTTGCATTCTTTATCAATTACAGTCATTTTGCACCCGGCAACACCAGTCATGTCTCTACAGTATGGTTGGTTGTGTAGGTGCACAATATATATGGTTATATATTTGCAAAACACTTTCTTTTTCCAGTTTACTTTTTAAAGATTATTCTAAGCATGGGTGTAAACAATGATTTGTATGTTTAAAAAAAGAAAAAAAAAAGTTAAATGCTTTAAAATTAGCAAATGTTTTATAAGGAAAGAAAACTCAAAACATTTGTTAGACCTCTAAATACCCACAATGCATTTTGGTAAGTAACACAGAATGTAAACATAACTTTAAAAACACCACAGGGTAGCTTTAAGCAACATTTGAAGCCCTGCTTTGATCCCTGAACTTTGACCTTTGACCTATAGGCTCTGAGCTGTGCTTACGCCCAGCACCTGGTGGAGCAGCAACAGGCAGAACAGGCCGGCCTGTTGCTATGGCGATGCAGAGAGCCAGTCAGCGCCCTGCAGGCGTTCGCCAGCAGCTCCAGTTGGAGAAACGCCATCTGTGTGGCGCAGCAGATCCCGCTACCACCGGACCAGTTGGCTCTGCTGGCCAGAGACCTGGCAGGTAATCATAACAACAGGTAGATGGACTGAAAGCTAAAAACACAGGTGGACAGACAGGTAGCCAGTTAGCTGGTGAGACACAGCACAACTCCACCAGGGTGTCACTGCATGTAAATCCTAAAATAGTTTGTGTCCTTCCTTCATAGAGAAGCTGACTGAACAGCGACGGTACTCAGAAGCTGCTCTGCTGTTGGACCAGTACGCCAAAGTAAGATCCTGTGCAGTAGAAGAAGCTGCTGGACAAAATGGCTCCTAATGAAGCAGTACAACAAAAGAATAAATGTGAAATGTTCCTGTGAAGCTTTATAGTAGTTTATATATTCTAAGAATGCCCTAGCAACACACTGCTTCTGGTCTGCCGCTGCCTGTTGAGGCTGAAAGGTTGCATTTTTCTGTTTCCAATAGGACTGTGAGGAGGCCATCTTGGCTCTGATCACTGGTTCAGTCTGGGAGGAGGCACTCCGATTGGTCAGTAAAATTGTTTTACTTCATTTACTTTTATTTAATTTATTTATTTTTGACATTATGATTTTTTTAAATATGAAAAGCAAGTTGAAGCATATTTTAATGAAGTGAAAAAAACTTTATCTACAGCACAATTGTTTTTATATGTTCTTTTCTTATATGGCTTACTTGAGGCTTATAATGAGATGTTTTCTTTGTCTGCTTCAGATTTATATGCACAACAGACAGGACATCACTGAAACCAACCTCAAACCTGCTCTGTTTGAAGGTAAGAATAATTCAGACTGGCCTGTTGCTTCTCGTGCTAACCAGCCAGCCGTTCTTCTAGAAATAAAAGAAAAGCTTTTGTCTTGTGATACTGTCTTGTTGTGTAGTTAATAATGATGTCTCGTGTCAGCTGTCAGCACTCAGACTGCCTTCCTGGAGGCTCAAGTAGCGACGTTCACGCGGCACAGGACCCGACTGGCTGTGGTTCGAGAGCAGAAAGAGAAGGCCAGACTGGACATGCTGGGTGAGAATAAGTATCTACAGGGTCTGAGCCAACGTGTTTGATTGTTTGATTTGAACATGTTTTGATTTTAGTATTAAATTTTCACCTCCTGTGTAGGCCTAAGAGGAAGTTGTAAAAAGCTTAATCTCAGTGGGAAAGAATTCCAGTAGTGATTTTATTTTCAAGGCAAAAAAAAGGTTTTCTCAGACCAGTCGTTTCATCTCCATGCCCAATAAGTTCCAGTCATATTATCACCACTATGACTAAATACACTTCGTGTAAGGTCAAGAGGGAAGCCAAAAAGGATGGAACTGAGCAATGAATTAAGTAGAAAACATCTTCTTCATCAGATGAGGATGGCCTAGACTGTCCTGATGCAGAGCTGTACTCTGAAGCCAGCAGTGTGATGACTGGCTCCAAATACTCCCAGAGTAACTCCCGCATTTCCTCGTAAGACAAACACACACACACACACACACACACACACACACACCTAAAAATTGCTGTTCAGATTCTGGTGATTTCATTTAAACAATACCATTTTGGTTAGCGGTTTAGCGTTTAATGTCCACGTTCTGCCTGCAGGAGGTCATCAAAGAACCGTCGGAAAGCAGAACGGAAGAAGTTGAGTCTGAAGGAAGGAAGCCCGATGGAGGACAGAGCGCTGATGTACGCTCTGGGCGAGATCATCACCACTGTGGACAAGATGAGAGGTACAGACACAAACGCTCTTAAACATTTATATTTTCTTTACTTTATATCTTTTATAACTTTAATAATGTTGAGACCATCAGTGTTTGATTTGGCAGTTTCCCTCCAGGTTGCAAAAACTAAGATAAAAGTGTTGAAAAATTACCACAATTCTGTAGTGTACAGTACAGAGATAGCATTAGGAAGCAGCCAGGGATGATGGGAAATGGGGTATTGTTCTGGAGAAGCATTTGATCAGCATTAACAAGATATGCTCTCACACAAATCAGAACTATACTAAACCATTTGATTCTCCTTCTTGGAGCAGTTGTCTGTATAATCACAGTGGTAATTCATCCAGTTTAACTGGTGGCTCATTTGTACCCCACCCTCCACCCCGTCTACAGAGGAAGTGCACAACCTGCTGAAGGCCCTGGTGCTGTTCCAGTTTGACAAGCCGGCGGAGAGGCTGCAGCTGGCCTACGACGAGGCTCTGCAGACGATGGAGGCAGCAGTTCCTGATGTGTGGCCTGAGGGCCTGCAGAACAGTCAAGCTCCGGTAAATATAATACCATATTACCATATGTTTATAAACAAATGACAAATGAGTAAAATCAGAATTAACTTTTCAAAAAAAAAAAATGTTAATAGTCATGAGTGGCTTAGTGCGTAGGGAATCGACTTGGCTTGGGAACCAGGGGCAAGCCAGTTCAAGTCCAGACTGGTAGCTGGAGAGGTGCCAGTTCACCCTCCTGGGCACTGCCCACGTGCCCTTGAGCAAGGCACCGGACCCCTAACTGCTCGGGGCGCCATGCTATGCGGCAGTCCCATCACTCTGGCATCTCTCCACATTAATGCATGTCTATAGGTCGGGTGTGTTCGTGTGTGTATTCCGGGCCTGTGTGTGTGTGTGAAGCAACCAAATAAAATAGGAGTTAAGACTCAATTGCTTACATCCATTCTGTGTGTATGTGAGCAGGGAGAATGCATTTTGCATATTATTTTTGATTTTTAAATATTCTTTGTGTTTTTAATGTAACTGTGGTCTCATTCTTGCTTTTCAGCTGACTGGGCCAAACTCGACTGCAAATAGCATCATGGCTTCCTTCCAGCAGCAGCAGAGACCTGCTGCTTCACAACAAGGTCAGCAGAATTGTAGTCTCATTAACACTCATGATGTATGCTATACGTGAGCAAACACTCAGAAATGGGTTGGTTGTAAAGTGTAAAGACAGTAGGGGTAACACCATTTTTCTGTTGTCTCATTATTGTTTTCTTTGCAGCTGCTGAGGTCCTGACGCCACCAAAGATGAGAAACGGTGTCAAGTGGAAGCTCTCTGTTCTTACGTAAATTAGTTTTGTTTTAATTTTTTTTTTTTTTACTGTAAAGTCAAATGGTAATTATGTAATAAATAAAGATTCACTTAATGTCTCCTCTTACCAAATGTGTTCAGTCTCTGGAGTTCAGAAAGTTAACGACATGATATCACATCCAGGTATTTCCAGGATTTACAATAGAGTTTGATGTCAGAAAATGTTAAAATCATTTATGTGAACAGGTTTCGGTACCAGTCCAAAGAGTGAGGGCCTCTTCCTACAACTTTCTACACCCACAGGAGCAGGAATACTGCTTTAGTGACTATAAATTCCAGAAGACAAACAAATATGACGATGGGATCGTTTCATTCCAAATATTAAACGATTTGTGTGTGTGGGTGGTGTATTACTCTGTGTGTGTGTGTGTGTGTGTGTGTGTGTGTGTGTGTGTGTGTGTGTGTGAGAGAGAGAGTCCTGCTTATATCAGGAGAAACACAAAACGTCTGCTGAACACACTGTGTGAAATTTGTGTGTGTCGTGTGAAAAATGTGAGCTCTGGAGCAGATAAGAAAAGTCCCTGTTTCTGCCTCCTCAAATTTCTGCTCTCAGATAATATGAGAGTATGTGGCAGTTGGTGGGAAATACCTTCACTTGGAAGCTCACAGAGCCAAATGTGTAAGTCTGATTGCTTACGAATTTTCCTACATTCTCAGTAAAAATGATGTATGAAGAGTGAAAATTGTGGGAACAGGAGCAATTTGAAGAAAAATGTTTAAGAAGATTTTCAATCTCCTTTCCACTCTGACAGTTAGGTCCCCTGCTCTAGCTCTCAACATTCCGCCACATACACACTCATGTAAAATTCTCAGAAGGGCTGAAAATTGCATGAAACTTAAATTGCGACAGTGTAAAAAGTATGAATGATATGAAAAAACTGAAAGTCCCACATGTTGTGAACGTTTTGAAGTTTGAATGGAGTTTCTAGCTGAAAGTATGAATGAGTTGACGAGAGTTGAAAAACCTTGAACATTTGTCATTTTTTCAACATAACCTCCATTCATTTGAATGGGGCCTGAAATCCTGGAAAACCTTGAATATCTTGAAAAGTATGAATGTTATCAAAATTCTGAATACACGCACACCATTCCCAATAAAGTTTGAATGAAGTTTCTAAGTTGAAAACTGTGGAACTAGGCACCGAGGTGCTCGGGCCCTAATAATAATAATAATAATTCCTTTAGTTTCAATAGGGTCCTCGCACCGAGGTCGGTGCTTGGGCCCTAAATATAATTTTTAGGAGACAGAGTTACTCGACAAGTTTGTCTTTATCCTTTGGCTTTATGAATCTGCAAATAGAAGAAATACAGAAAGAACCGAGTTTCTGATGAGCTCTGAGTTCAGTCAGAGTTTCAGCTGAACACCAACACACTCTTCCACAGACACGGTCGGTGCATCTGTTAGCTTACAGCTAATGTACAGCTGTTTCAGGCGAATAATGCAAATCAAGTTGTATCCGAGTTGTTTTCAGCCACCGCAGGCAGCTGTTTCCAGTGAAAAAGCTCTAAAAAACCACTGTACACTACCTGCTCAACACCAAACAGCAAACACAGACACATTTAGCGACTAGCTGGTGAACAAAGTGGAGCATTTAGCAGCTAAAGAGCCAGATATTTCCTTCAGGATTTGAAAACAGATCTAAAGGAGAGTGAATATTAGAGTTGCATATGCCAGGTGATGGGATACACAACTTCAAACAAACGAAAAAGTTGATGATGTGTCCATGTTGTGTTTGTGCTGCCTCCAAGTGCCCAAAAAATGAGTTACTGCAGATTTAACGATTCTGGAAATACCTTAAAAACAGAGTCAAACAACTCTGGATTTTTCAGCTGGATAGGGATTTATCAGTCCACAGTTATTATGACATTGTGCACTATGGAGGTCAAAATGTACTGGATTACACTAAGTTTGACCAATGTTTTTGTGAATTTACAATAGATGTAGGAATAAATAATTGATCGTATATGTGTTTTTATACTCAGTATGCTGATGGTTTTCTATTTTTCCCTTCTAGTTTTTGTTTGCTCGGTCTGCATCTGGACTCGGCCAGATGAAAAAAATGGTAGAGGATGGATAGACACGCTTGAACATACACGTCAAAGTGCACTTTGCTTCTGCTAAACGGAATACGCTCCACGCGAGGCTCTATTTAAAGTGTGTGTATGTGACTGTGTGTTCAAGCGAGGCAGAGAGGAGAGCACTTTGCCGTCATTAGGTGAGATGATGTAGAGACAGGGTGACCAGGTAAATTTTTAATGCCCAGCCTTTGGATATATAAAATATGTATTCGGCCCTTGTTGGACATGCCATAGACTCTTTATATCTCTCTGCCTCGCTCATCTTAGTCAATCTTCCAATCTCTCTTTTTTCACTCTTTTTTTAGCTCTCTCTTTCAGCCTCTCGGCGTGTTTGGCCCTGGTTCACTCTCTGTCTGGTGTGTTTCTCTCGCTTCTATCTTGGCATGAGTCCGCCTCTCTTCTCCCCTCGAGCGTCTGCCCTGAGAAACAGACAGAGGATAGGTGACTTTTGATGATCTGAATAGAAACGGCTCGCAGTGTGGCTGTTTTCATTCTGTTTCTTCTATTTTTCTCCTCCCTCGGTGTGTGTGTGTGTCTGTCTGTATGTTTGCTCTTCAGATTTAACAGCTTATAGTAACACTGTTGTCACGGATCAGCCGAAAATCCTAAAGAGACGTAGACAGACAAACACACGCACAAATGCTGATGGAGACATGTAGCTTACGCAGACTGACTTATTACCTAACTCACACACACACACACACACACACCACAGGCAGGCCAGCATGGAGACACAGACGATCAAAGCTAAACCCACTTGATTTACAGCTTACACTTGTGTCACAGTGATATAACAGTAAACCTGAACCAGCCAATAGGGACATGCTGTCTCAGAGATCACTGACAGCCGACTGTTGCAGCGGTGATGTAACAAAGGTCACAGGGGACAACCACTTAACTGTGCTGCTGATGTTTTTGAATTAAATTACTCAACAACGAATGTAAGTAGCTACAGTACTCGCTAGTTTAGTTACTCAGCCAAGCTCATCAAATGTGTCTGTAAACATCTAACGTGTCACATATTGTTTTCATGTGTAGAAATAGAAAGCAAGACATTATGATTCAACAAGCAGCCCGTCTACGTTTTGGAGGGATTTACTGCCCATTACCAGCTAGCTTAACGTTAGCCTCAGTGACTGACTGCAGCTCCAAATCTGTCTGAACAAAACCAGGCAGGTGATTTCTGAATGTAGGCTTACCAATGGCTAACATTAGCAAACAAGGCTAAGAAGACACAACATTAAAATAAGACAACTTTGGAGTTACTGGGAATCAGGTGTCTCCTTGTCTGGTAGAGTCTTACCGCCGCCGAACACTTCTAACCCCAGTGCCAAGCTAGCATTCACATTTGGCCGCAGTCTGTCCACTGAACGCTGAATGCTAAGTTTCTGCCCAACACTGAAAGAGATCCTGTTTGTATCTGGCAGTCTACAGCAAAAATGGCTCAACAACTGAGTGTGGGGGGATTAGTTAAATATTGATATGATAATGGTATGGTGATCATGCTCTCAAAGTGAAAGACCACACTCTTGATTAAAGATAGGGAAAAAGCACCATATAATGTGCACTGTGTAGTGTGTTTGTGTGGTTAGGCTATGTATGAACTCCTTCTGTGTATTGTGTATAGTGTACTTGATTTATTTTTAACTCATCTTCATTGTTTGTTGCATTGACCTGAAATTGTTGGCTGCTTTACAACAGTTTGTATGCATTTACTGAAATGATGTTTGCTCTGCTTTGATTGGTATGTAACATACAGCTGCTGTGCTGATGCTGGTATTGTGGACAGTCAAGCACATAGCCGCCGTGCTATTTCTACTCACTGTGCTGTTTCTATTTTTACTATTTTGGAGTTGTTGTTGTGACATTTACAATAAATATCTTGCTTTGTGGCCATTCTGTCAACAGCTACAGTATACTGCAATTACCGCACATAACAGATTGTTTACTGAGAGATGGAGCATGACTCACCAAGATATTTATTTAACAGGTTCCCTCGGTTCGAAATTGCCAGACACAACATATGTGCAGGGATTCGTGTTCTGATACACAGGCCTCAAACAGGGTCATCTAAGGTGCTGTATTTACAATCAGCATCATACTGCAGTAACAATGCATTCTTTTAATGAACTTAAAATAAAGGGTTTAGATGCTGTGTGACTCATACATCTAGGTATATATTTGCACAAAATCACTGCACCACTGCCTCAAAAAGGAAGTCACTTTTAAGATCTTTCTTCTACCATCAGAAGGCACATGTAATAGTCAACACAAAGGAGAAACAGTTGGTTTGCAGACTGAAGTAAAGGCACAACCTCAGACCTAATTTCAATAAGGAGAGATCAATTGGAAGTAAATAACTAAATATAATATACCTCAATAAATAATAATATTGATTGAGGTTGGCAACTAAGAAAGACTTTGTCAATCAGGCTCCATTGATTGAAGCATCTTCATTAAACATAATGGGCCATATATAATGGGCCTATGGAGAGGACAGGAAGTCTAGAAGCTGCTGGTGGTGGAGTAAAGCCAGCAGGTGGAAGATGGAAACTCAATGAAATCTCCCCAAACATCCCGAAGATCATGGTGGTGATGGGGGAGGTGTGAGTTGCACAATAGCAGGTCAGAAAGACCTAAAGACAGGACTTCAGTGAAGGACCAATTGGCTCAAGGAACGCTGGCAGAGAGGTGATTGTCCAGATATGGTGATGTAGGAATTTGCGAATGAAAGGAACATTGACTGTGTGGAGGAGCAAAAGTGACAGAGAAATTTAGACCGAAAAGAAACTGCAGAAATGTGAGAGAAAAGATCTTCCTGAACTTTCTCCAAAGCTCCAGTTTACTTGAGATGTTCATTTCTTTTCTGCAATCAAACTGGGTATGACTAAATGCTGAACTTTCTTGAAGATGAGTAGGCTACACCAACACACTGGTCATCTGAGGTTCAAGGCTTTTAGTTTGACAAACTGCCTGCCCAGACAGGAGTGCTGGAAGTGTCCTTCTGCTATGATCATTCAACCGCACAGTCAGTGGAAAAGAAAAAGCAAAAGGGGAAAAACAAAAGCAAAAGGGGAATAGCAAGCTTCTTTTATTTATTTCTCTTTATATTTCCACATTTATTGTCTTATTCTTTCCCAGATTTATTCTTTTTTATGGCACTCCTATGACTCCATACACCCAAAGCCAGTTGATTGACAGCGTGGCCCTTCAAGTCAAAGCAAAAGCAATATGGGAAAAGCAAAAGCAAAAGGGGAAAAACAAAAACAAAATAAGGGAAAAGCAAAAGGAAAAATAATTATTTATCTTCATATATCCACATTTATTTATTCTTTTATTTATTTCTCTTTATATTTCCACATTCATTGTCTTATTCTTCCCCAGATTTATTCTTTTTTATGGTACTCCATAGCCAAAGAGACTGCTGTGTGTCCCCTCAAGTGTTGTGATTGTGTGTGTGCGCTGATGTGTGATGTTTATGTGTGTCTCGAGTGGTGAGTAAATCACAACAAGGACAAACAAACAATTTCCTACTGAATCAATCAGTCCTGCTTAACTGAGCACGGAATCCAACTCCGTCAGCAGGTTATAGAGTAGTTATAGGACAGAAACACAGTATATATCGTCACCAAGAGACCCAAAAGTTGCTGAAATATTTTTTTCCATTAACATGTTTTACCCTGATAAAACTACGTGTGCGTCACAGGAATATTACCCAAGAGGGGATTGTCTGCTGTGATTATGGCGCAGTGATGCAGCTGGTATCAGATGCAGCTGGGAGGTTTATGGGATTTATCAGCATGGATGGAAAAATTGCTCAGATGAAAGTAGCGGATGCTGACTGATCACACAATATCTCCCTCGATTTAATGTGTTTTATGTCTTTACAGAGAGACACCAAAGGCCAGTTCCTGTTGGACCATGTGTGTAACCACTACAACCTACTTGAGAAAGACTACTTTGGTATTCGATATGTGGACCCCGAGAAACAGAGGGTAACTATCACACACACATGCAGAACAACCAAAAGCAGAAGGGCTGCAACTTATAACTATTTTCATTATCTGTAAGTCATTTTTTTTTTTAAATAATGGATTAGTTGTTCAGTCTATACAATGTGTATAAAAAGTGAAAATCTCAATTTTGTAGAGTGATGTCTTCAAATTGCTGGTTTTTGTCTGTCCAGCTGTCCAAAACCCAAAGATGTGCAGTTTAAAATAATATAAAACAGAGAAAAAGAGCAAATCCTCACATTTAAGAAGCTTGAATCAGCTATTGTTAATTTAACAATTAATGAAAGGATTATCTAAAATGTTAACGATTAATTTTCTGTTGATTGACTTATCGACTAATTGTTTCAGCACTGGAACTGGAGGACTCCAGTATCATGATTTTATCTTTAGGCAAGAAATAGTTGTAAAATTATATATTTTCATGCAAGGTTTTTTTTGCATTGGGTTTTCATAAAATATTGCAGTGAAAGGAAATATCAAAAGTATTATCCCTTGATGCTGTTTTGCCTCTGAAGCAGAATCTACTCATCAACATATTTATAGTTCATACAAATTTTATTCCATCAAAAAGAATTACGAAAACCGAGATTTCATTATGAAGGAAACGGCTCCTCTGAGTCAGCATGGCCACAGTAGGTTGTTGGACATTAATCAGGAGGCAGTCAGTACATTATATTACAAGTTCATATGACAAATAATAACAAGATCAGTCTCCATATTTCAAACAGCCCACACACCAAATAGAGCAGACGCTTCGTCGCAACAGAAGCTCAGCCGGCATTTAAAATGCAGAATGAGACCAGCAAGAGGTGTTACAGCACAAAAGACAACCTGACGATAGAATAAAAACTCTTTTAAAACTGCAGTCCAAAACTACAGCAAAGTAGTAAAGCAACTAATGTAACATTAGTGAAGTTGTTTTATCTTATTGGATGGGTGCAGAACTTTGTTACACCCACTTTATGTTGTAATAGATTTGGAGATTTGGGTAAAATGTCCAAATCTGCCAAAAGGAATAGAGGCCAAAATTAATGTGTACTCAGGAGTGTAGGAAGGTCACCGCTTCTCCCCCCGAGGCCCTTAACCCCCATCTGTTCCAGTGGTACAGGGAAGCTTCCAGGTGAGCAGGGCGTTACAATAAAAAAATAAATAAATTGAGCATTGCTCTTAATGAAACTTCCTTGATCCCTTACCTTTTTCAGGTGTTTCTCATTACAAGAACATTGTATACTGTATGTATTGTAAGTTCATATGGCAAGTCCATCCAGCAGGGTCACAATAGTCAGCTCTTTATGCAGTACATTGATCTTTAAACATCAATCTACGAAAAACTACAATATTTCAAATGATGCATTTAAATACATCTTATTCTGATGTGATTTTAAATGTGTTTTTAATTCACTGAAGTTGCCTCACATTGCAGAGTTTAAGCAACATGTCATTCAATTATTCATCAAAAACATTATGAGATTTTTGCTCATTGAAGCAACAAGTCAGTGTCTTTATTTTAGGCTAACGTTTGTCTTTTCTTTCTCTCTCTCTCTCTCTCAGCACTGGCTGGAGCCCAATAAGCCCGTGGTGAGGCAGATGAAGTGTAAGTGTCACTTCTGCTCCCTTTCTTTTTTTCCCTGTGTGTTCTGCATCAGTGTGCGTGTACACAGCAATGAGCAGTGTGAAATGCACATGCGTGTGTGTGTGTGTGTGTGTGTGTGTGTGTGTGTACTCGTGTGTGCACATTCTTGTGTGTATATTTGCGCGTGCATGTGTGTGCTAATGCCTTGCATGCAGGCCAGCATTTGTCTCCTGAGAGCCACTTCAGCGTGAGGGGGTCAAGCTCTACAGCAAACAGTCAACACCACAGGGACTCTAACACACACGCAACACTGTTAAAGCCACTGGATATTTAAAAAGATTAAAAATCAGATATCAGCATGTAACCTATTGCATGGAAAATTCATTATGTGTGGTTAAAAAGAGAAATAAACTGTAAATACATTTATTTTTCATAATAGAAAAATATCATTTAGGAACTTCTCTTTACTCATGTACAAGTTTTAGGGCCTTATTACCCGCTATATCCCGGGACACACTGCTCACATTACCATTTGCCACGAGTAGTGACAGAGCCAGACAGCGTCGGACAGAAACACCACGGGGAGACAAACAGAGACACAATAATATCAGACAAAGTGACAAGACCAGTGTCTCTCAGGAACACAGCAAACTGCCAGAGGGACAAGTGGCCCCAAAAAGAAAATAAACTAACACTAGTACATAAGTATTAGTGTCTATCAAGTAAAAGTACTCATTATTCAGAATGGCCCATTTAATAATAAAATATATAATATCACTAGATAATATTTATTGATGTATTAATGTGTAAGCCTCACTAATGTTGCAGCTGATAAAGGTGGGACTAATTTCAACTACTTTATATACTGCTGGGTAGCTTCATTCATAATAATGCATCATATTAGTTGATTTATATTTTGTATTAATAATTTGAATCTGCAAAGTAATAATTAACTAATATTGTCACATATATGTAGTGGACTAAAAAGTACAATATTGGCTTCCAAAATGTATAAAGTAGCATAAAATGGAAATACTCAAGTAAAGTACAAGTACCTCAATATTGTACTCTCCACCACTGCCCATCAATAAGAAAATGACATTTGACTGAAACACAAGTAATGAAACATTATACCACTTTTATAGTTTCAAAAATGCTGATGTAAAATCGCATTGCAGTGAAATGTGAGATACAATTTATTTCTAGAAGCAAATGTATTTATTCCCTTCCTGGAAAGTAGTAACTCAAGGAACAAGGGAAGATAATTCTGCTTTGCTACATAAAAAGGTAAACACATGTTGCTTTGTCAGCCACATTTTATAAAGGAGTTTGTTTGGGAGACAAAATCAAGAAGCAAACATGTTATTTGAAATGCACCTTGGTGTCCACCTCCTCTAGCTCTTCTTTTACATTGTTACTTTTCTATCTTTTCCAAAATTGCCACCTTGATCTTTCTTTCTAATGGACTGATGCCAAATCCTGATGTTTACTGTTGTTCATTTTAGATAGTTGAAAAACATATTCAACTCAAGCTTTGCTGCAGAATTTCTCAGCGTGATGTTCGTCTACATTTGGCCAATTACCTGTGCGATCAGCAAAAACATGTCTGTGTCTGAAGTTCGCCCACCCTTTTAATGACTGTCCTGTTCTGTCTGTACCACTATAAATTAATAAAGGAGCTATTAGCGGGGCTTTCTGCTTCATCAGAACATGTGCAAGAGGACAGGAGGGGGGAGGACGAGGAGATCAGTGAAAATTAGAATGAGAGAAGGAGGGGAAAAGAGTGATTAAGAGGAAATGTGTGGGGGGATAATTCAGATGGGAGAGAGAGGAGACAGTGATAGATAATGTAGCTAAAGAAAGAAGTCAGATTAGGGGAGAAAAGACGGAGAAAAGAGGAGATTGGAGAGACGGTTTGAGATGAGAGAAGCTGACAGAGAGTGAAAGAAAGAAAAAGAGATGAGAGAGAGGGATGGAGGACGAGTGTTGAATAGATCTGAGTCGTACTGACACATCAGTTCTTCCCGTGGCAGGATTTACTCTCAATTTAGGATGTGTGGCTTGTGTTTTATTGTCTCAGCTTACGCACATATGCGTCACATTTGTACGAGTGTGTGTGTGTGTGCATACTATTGTGCCAATTCACTTTCTCTAAAACCTATTGTAAAAAAAAAGCATCTTGGTCCCTTAAGCCTGAGCAAAAAAAGCAGCTCAAGTTCTTTGGGAACGAGTGGGAGGATTGCGTCTTTCATATTGCTCAGCATGTATTATGTAGATGTGTGCTGTTTTTCATAGCTGGATAATACCGCAGAGGATCCCGCCATTAAAGACAGAGTGCTGAGGGCAAGATTTATGGTCCCATGTTAGATGATTTCTTCCTCTTCTTCTTCTTCTGCCATGTCTTTTATCTTTTCTCTGTCTCATGCTCGATACCCACTTTAGAATCATTCCCGATATCAGATGATTTGCATCTTCCTTTAGCATCTCCTATGAAACATCTGATTCCCGCATTTACACTCAAAATAACCCGCATGTGTACATGAGTTCAATTCAGACATAAGCTTAACCCACATGAGCCATCTGACTCCAAGATGTTTTTCCTCATAAGAAAGAGATAAAAAATACCAGCACTTCTGTCTCACTTTTTCTTTTATTCATAGACATGAAAATGTTTCAACCACAAATGGTCTTCATCAGGTCACCATGTAGAACAAAACCAGAACTGGGAATCTTTTTGTACAGATAAAACCTGCAAAGATTTTATTGGGTTGCATATATCTCCTCATGATATTCAGAATCTGATATTCAGATTCAGATCTGTTGAGACCCAGAACAGATCTGAAAATATCAGATTGCCTTTTTTTCTGTTTAAACATTTCGGAAACTATCTGATATGTGCCACATACAAGCATGTTGACACATAGCATAAAATCCAACAAGTTCTCTAAACTAAATGACAAACTACATTGTTTGTCACACAAAACACATATAAGTATTTTCTAATCTGACGTCCCTTTCAGCAGGATTACATTGTTTGTCAGTGCCTTCTAAAACTGTTAAAAAATGCACAAAAATGATTTGGTGAAAGTTAAGGAGCAATCACAGTCATGGTTAAAAAAACAAACACATTGACAGTCATTAGGAAGTGTGATGCAAACAGCAGTCTCCTGTATCACTCCTGTCCTAATGGACAAGAGTAAACAAAGGTCATATTTGACATTTGAAAGAATGTAAAATAAAAAATGAAAAAATCTGAATTATACCAGGAAGTGTATATTAAGCCTCTCTATATACTGTATTATGACATAAACTATACATCAGAATGAAGGGTATTGATTTTAGTACTTGTCAGTTCATGTCATTATCTATGAATGCATAATGAATTGGCTTATAACAGTTTCTACTGATGTTTCTTCTGAGGTTTCTAAGCTGTGTGTCGATTTGTATGACTGCACATCATGCAAATGTGCAAACTTCAATAAGTAAACGTTCACTGTTAGCATGTGTGTGCATGACTGTGTGTTTATAAGCAATTTTGTGAAGTGTGTGAGACCCCAGGAGGGAGTTTAAGCTATTGCTGTTGTTTGATCCGAGCCCCACGGCCTATCATTGACTGTGCATGTGTGTGTGCATGTGTGTGTGTGTGTGTTTGCACTTATGTAAGTGTGTGTATGTATGTCACCGTGCATATTATTTAAATACCATTTTAGGACCACATTCTTTCCTGCAGCAACTACACACACACACAGTCAGAAATGAAATGCTTTGGGACTCAGATCAAAGGAAAAGAAACAGACTCAGTTCAAGTGAGACACTTTGTGTGTGTGTGTGTGTGTGTGTGTGTGTGTGTGTGTGTGTTTGTGTGATGAGTAATTACTGTAATTATCAAATGACTAATCAGTATTAGAGGCATAATGTGATTTCTTTTTTTGTCTCCAACTTCTTTTTCTCTTCATTTTTACATAATCTTCATTGCTCTGCTCCCCTCCTCTCTTGCACTCACTCATTTATCTCCCCCCTCTCCTTTTGTCCCCTCCTCTCCTCATTTAAACCATCTGCTTTTCTTCTCTCATTCCTCTCATCTTTCTCTCATGTCATGTTTCACTTCTGCACCCTCAAACTACTTTCCGTCCCCGCTTTCTCCTTTAACTCTACTCACTTTCTTCTTCTCTTATTTCTTCTCTCTTCCAAGCTTTCCTCTCATGCCCGTGTCTCTCTTGTCTTCAGCAGCTCAGCAGCCGTTCACGATGTGCTTCCGGGTCAAGTTTTATCCCAACGAACCAATGAAAATCAAGGAGGAGCTCACCAGGTAAAAACTAACACAGACAATGGATGGTTTATGAGTGATGGAGTAAGAAGGGAAGAACAGAGAAAGTGTAAAAAAGACACGTCTCTCTCTTTTTTCCTTGTTTTAGAGCAGCTTTATTACATTTATATAAACTAGCATCTTAACTAAACTTCAACAGCTTGATAGTAGTTCAAAAGCTCATTAAGGAATGGTTCAAAAATTATTCCAGAGAGTTGTTGATAGTCTCAGGGACCTTTGGTTGGTTTGCTAACACTATCTGATGCTTTAGCTGATGCTAAATGTTTTGCCACTCAGGTGGTAATGACTTTGGCAACATCTGAATATGCTATAGAACAGTTGTCTTTCAATTTTTCATCCATCCAACAATTTAGTTTTCTAGTGTGTTATGAGCGTTATGGCTTAACATGGCTGCCGGCTATCACTTTTACACCTTTTTTCAGTAATAGGATACTTCGTGATATATTGCATTGCAGATGCGTATATGCACTTTATTAAAACAACCATTGTTTGTTAGATGAATTATAATTATAATAACCCCCTCTCCCTCCTCCCCCCAAAACACACACACACACACACACACACACACACACACACACACACACACCATCTCTCAGGCATAGTGATAATTAGAGATGCTCACTCAGCAGGGACTTGTTATCGTGCTCTCCGTCCCATCTGGGCTGTAATGTCTCACCACCTCTGCTTCTCTCTAACAATCACCATTTCTCTCTTCCCTTCCTCCATCCCTGCTTTTCCATCTTGCTCCCTCCCTCTCTTCAGTCCTTTTCAGATCTCTCCACGCTGTCTCTCCATAGTTTCCTCCCTCAGGTGTCTCCTCCTTCCCTTTTGTTGGTCTCTCTCTGTCCTCCTTCTTCCTCCCCGTAATCACAGCTCGCTCTCCTCCCTCAGGTGTCTCTCCACATCTCTCAACTCGTACCGGCATATCTCCCTGTCTTCTTCAACTTTTATTACTTAAATGTGTTTTTGTGCATCATCAATGTCACAAAAACTTTCCTCTCTGTTTCTCAGCTTCCTCCTTCCTTGAGTTCTCCGTCAGTTTCTGTTATGTCTCTCTAGATTTTTTATTTATCTGACTTTTTTTACCTCCCTCTCTCAACAATTTCAGCAATTTTTGAACAATTTTATACTTAGTCCTTGTGCCCATTTCTGTTCTGCTTGTCTTAAAGAAAAAACATCTTCATCTCAGAGTCCTCAAGGGGCAACATTACACTGGCAGTCACATGGACATAGAAGTTAAAGTCGAGCGGACTTTGGAAAGATCAGAAGGAATTGCAGTCAGTGATGAAATCCAATGGAGTGCTCAATATCAAGTCTTTTTGGGAGGGATTTTTTTTCAAAATCCCAAAACTATTATGCTAATGTGTGCATGCTGCATGTGCTCCAGTTTGCAGGATTTTATCAAGAAGTCTGCCATTTTTTTCCAAATACCAAAAAGAGATGAAAAGAAGTTGTGTACTTTATATAAAGAGTGGCAGAAAGTTGAGGAGGTCTGACTTTCATGCAGGAAACTGCAGTTTACCTTAATGCATCGTTCAGTAGCTGAGAGTGAAATATTTTACGAAATATTTTACGATCCTTTATCATGATTAAATTGAAGGGAGATCCTATTCCTGATCTAATGCTAAATTACTTTAGGTAATCTATAGCATCAACCTCAATATCACAGGAAAAGTAAAGTTTCACTTGGTGCTTCAGATAGCCAAGGGAGAAGTTGCTCTGTAAGGGAGGAGGGAGATGTTTCTCCTGTGGGCCCATTCTGGAGCTTTCGGGCCTCCTCGGGTGTGCCTTCACGTGGCGACTCGACTTAGTCAGACTCGGTCAGGCATTTTTGGGGCCAATTCAATCCCACGTTGCGATTCGGCTTGGATCGGAGGTTTCTCGCTCTCTCTCAGCAGGGAGAGGAATGATCTTCACTCACCCCCACTGGGCTTGGGTGTGCAGGATTCAGAGTTTTTGAACTTTTGTTGTGTTAGAACACAGAGGTTGAACAGTCTTCTTTCAGACAGTTCTTGCTTCCAAAGTTGGCTGGATGAGGCAGAGGGCCTTCAGTACGTTCTGTGCGGTGCGGATACAGCTGACGGGGCAATCTTCTGGACCCGCTCTGTAGACTATAGGCTCTAAAGGCAGAGCCAAGCGCAGGTCCCAGCGGCCCATTCATCCGGGACAAGGCAGATAACAGCTATTTAGCAGACAAAGAGAGTGATCTTAGGGTGTCTTCTTGCTTTTTAGTGTTCTGTAAAAGGGGTGGCGATGTGCGATGTCAATGGCGTGAAACTTTACTCCACCCACCCTAGATCTATTCAATTAGATAAGATCACTAATTTCTTTGTTCCAATGTTGACAATGTTTGTCCTGTTGTAAATTGGACAATTGTCACTTAACTTTCCCTTAATGTCCTCCCTGAGTCTGGGTGAGTTATGTTTTGTTGATAACATGATGTTTTGGCAAAGTTCATCATGAGTCTTAACAGAGACTTGTTTCGGGGCAGAGACCGTGGCTGTGCCACACTTTAGCGGACGTACATTCTTTTCTCAAGGAAAGATGTAAAAATGATTCATCATTAGGCTCCTTATCATGCTACAATGGGAATAATAAAACCAAAGAGTGGGAGAAGAAGAGACGGAAGGAGAGAAAGAAAAGAGGATGAGAGTGTAAAGGGACCGAAAAGGGGTCAAATTAGAGAAACTGACAAGTTGGGGAGATGGAATAAATCTTATGAGACTCAGCATTTTGTAGTCATTATTCTATACTGTATATACTGTATTCATTGATTAAAACAGAAAAGTGAGTTTGTGTAACACAGAGGAGTTACAGACGAAGCACAGACTGAACTTCCTGTTACATAAAACAAGAAGCATGTAAAAGATACTGTGACTGTAACATTGAGATCGAGACAAGAGTTGAGAAGACAGAGAGAGGAGGAATCTCTGCATGCGACAAAGAAGAAAATGGAGAAGGACAAAAAACTGAGAAAGTCATGTAAATATGGATAAATGTGTTTTTTAGGCAAATTTGAAGAACCTCCATGTGGCTACAGACTGACTCTATAAATAAAACTATTTAGCTACAGCAGCAGGCTTTTCACTCCATTCAATCTTTCATGCTTTCCTTCTGCTGCTTCTTTCACTTGAGTTAGAAAACAAATTTAATGAGTCAGTTGACTCTGGTGTTTTCATCTCCTCTGGAAAGTCATCTGTATCCACGGCAACACATGTCCCTATAGGTTCGGCACCAATGTCACTTTTCGTCTCCTTGGTAACACCAGAGGAATCAGCATGTCAGCAGCATGGCTAAACTTGCCTCCATTGAAGCCGTTTCCATAGTAACTACAGTACCAGTCACAGCTGTGTGGTAGTTGTTTCCATAGCAATACCCTCTCTAGTTGCCATAGTAACACAGCTACATCATTATGAAATTAAGTGGCTAATAAATATAAATATGGCTCATAAATATTTAACTTGAAGATAACATGATATTATGATGATGAGACATCAGTACTGATTCTCATTTATGTGTTAGTCATGTTAGTCATGTGTTACTGTGTCTAATGTCACATAATTAAAGCTCATTTTACAAAATAAATACTAAATGCACACTAGTAGTAAGGATAACCAATGACGCATATCCACATGAAATTTCCTACATATTTCTGCAGTACTGCAGCCATACACTGCCTTACTGTAGACCAAATAAACTTTCAATTTGAGTAATAAATGTAAAGTACATTTAGATTAAGTGGCATAGTCAGTTTTTCTGTCTTCTTAATTGTGTGTGTGTGTGTGTGTGTTGTGTGTGTGTGTCAAGGTATCTCCTGTACCTCCAGCTGAAGAGGGATATCTACCACGGTCGTCTCCTCTGTCCTTTTGCTGAAGCTGCATATCTGGGAGCCTGCATCATACAAGGTGAGGCCTAGTGATAACCACTGGGTTTGGTACAGAACTACTGAAAGTGAATCTACTGGTGATTTAGCATGTTACAGCTGACATTTATTATATTTGATTTTTAAGATTTACACATGGATATGAGCTATGAGCATATATGGATATGTTTTTACTGTTTTCCCCCTCTAGCTTGGCTGCATTTTCAAACATTACTTAAATTGTGCAGTTTACAGTGGTTGATGTATGACACTGGTGATGGCCCCTGGCACATTTGTACTGCTTGTATCACGGTTTTCAGTACTTTAATTTTGGTTTCAATCCAGTTTATCGCTCTACTGTGTGTTCAGTAATTGATTATTTGCTTTCTTACTGTAAATATCTTGTGCAACATGTTAGAGGAGTCATGACAGACATTTTTACATGCGTATGGAGAGTTGCTGCACATACCCTGATTAATTTCACTGCTGAAATTGTCTCAAATTTTGTCCTGGGCACCTTGGTAACCTGTCACATCTCGACATGCGACAAAGAAAACTCTGCAAATGCTTTTATAGAGAAAGAATGCAGATGGGGATACTGTGCATGTCTGATTCGGATAAAAATACTTCTTCCTACTCTATTTCTGTCCTCTAGATGCTACTCAGAAAATCCCAGAATGACATTTTTTAACCCCAGAGAAATACGCCTGACATCAGATGCCACGTTACAGAGACTCTATATAAAAATATATATGTGTATATATAGGCTTAGAAACGTCTGTAGGCCCGTCCAATCAAAAGCAATCAGCTAACACTATGTAAACAGGAAGTCACTGTAGCATCACAAGCTATAACATAACTGCCAAAATTAACAGTTTTAGCAAGCTAACGTTAGCTTTGTCAGTTGGTTCATTTAGTTTCACAACAGTCACACCTGACAGTTACTGAGTGTAAATATTTAGTAACAACCAATTACTAGTTTGTGTGGTGTAACCTGTTTTGATTTAGTAATGTGTAATGTTAAATCTCCACTTAGTTAACACTTAGCTATGTCATAACTAGGCTAAGTCTGAAGGAAGAGCTAGATTAATGCAACCGGATGAAGAGCATCAAATTAACTCTGTAGTTAAACCCCATTTGTCTGGCCTCTGCCTCATTAACCGGCTATATTTCAAGTAATCAGACTGATAAACCTACATTTTAAAACACTGCAAGATGTATGTGGACTGCTGGGAAGATTTTTTTGTTCTTCAGTTAATTAGAAGTAACCGTTCAATGTTGAATCACAGCGCGGAGCCACTTTTGTTAATATGGATTAGGAGTGGAATTAGCTGAGCTGTATCATATAAATGAACCCTGCAAACACTCTCTGATTGGCTCATATCCCCAGAGAGCAGAGTGTGACCGGCTGTATTATCTCGACCTAGAGTGTGTCTGCAGCGTATCATTGGCTGCTCTGATTAACGAGGGCAGGTCCCTGTCCCACTTTGTCTGGGTGTTGATTATAGAGCTGGAGAATAGGTTGAGGATTACTGTTTAATTAAACTCCAGGCAAGTATTTGATTTAACCTTTATTATGACTGCTAATTAAGAATGGATTTAAAAGAGAAATTAGTGTCTGTTAGGACTTTGTACTGGATTCAATAAGGAAAATATGTATCTATCAGGCTTATAAGTATCCTGTGGAAATAAAAATATAATGTAAAAGAGCCTTTGTTGGGACTTGAGCAACCAGCAAATTTGCCAATGGCACAAATCTGTTAAATCATATGTTAAAGGAATAGCTTGTACATTTTGAGAAATATTCTTATTCACTTTCTGGTGGAAAGTTAGATGAGAAGATTGATACCACTCTCACACGTGTTTGTTGAATATAGTTTAGGCTATGCTAAACAGCTAGTTAGCTTAGCATAAAGACTGGAAACAGGGGGAAACGACTATCCTGACTCTGTCCAAAGGTAACAACATCCACCTGTAGCTCTAAAGCTAATTAACCTAACATGATATATCACGTTTGTGTAATCCGTACAAAAACCAAAAATGTCATTTTACAGAACGTTATGTGCCAGACTATTTTCTATCTTTAAACAGTTCCCATGCAACCAGCAGAGACTCCAGGGAGAAGAAATAGAGAAATAGTCAGGCACATAACTCCACGTAAAATGGCAAATTGTCGTTTTTGCACTTCAGTTTTTGTACAGATTATACAAGATGTTAATTAGTGAGCTTTAGAGGTGCTGCTAGGTGGATGTTGTTACCTTTGGACAGAGCCATGCCATCTGTTTCTGTCTGTTTTCAGTCTTTATGCTAAGCTAAGCTAACCGGCTGCTGGCTCCAGCTTCGTATTTACCGAACAGACATCAGAGTGGTATCCATCTTCTCATCTAACACTCCACCACAAAGCAAATAAATGCATTTCCCAAAATGTTATGGTAAGTGGATTGCATTTATATACCATTAAAACAGATATAGACAACTGTTTAACCTGTTTTTAGACCATTTTCACACTATTATCACCATCTGTCTCCAGCTGAGCTCGGGGACTACGACCCAGAGGAGCACCCGTCAGACTACATCAGAGACTTCAAGCTTTTCCCTAAACAATCCCTCAAACTGGAGAGGAAGATTATAGAAATACACAAGAACGAGCTCAGGTAAAAGAGTGTGTGTGTGTGTGTGTGTGTGTGTGTGTGGTATATTGTGTGTGTGTGTGTGTGTGCGTGTGTGTGTGTGTGTGTGTGTATGTCTGGTGGAGTTGTCTGGAGCTGCGTCTTTCATATCAGTTTACTGTTTGATTTTGGTGACAGGCGTGGATGCTCACGCCTGTGATCTGTTTTCAAAACATGCTGTGGAGACAATTTTCTACTCTGCAGACAATAAAGTGCTTTCTGTCATTCTGGCTATAGAGACAAAATTGGCTGATACCCAGAGATCTGTGGCTCATTGCATTGCAGAAGGTGTTTCAGTTTAGATTCAGTTGAAAGTAAATAAAAACTGAAATTAATTTGCAGAGGAATGAGCATGAATTATTTATGTTGAGCTTGTGTTGGACACCTTGCTTGTTACTGCAGGATTTTCAGAATTAAAATTTTGATGAAAAATATAAGCAAAACCCAGACCTGATTAATCGGATCCTCTTGTTTATCCTCGTTCCACTGCATGTGATCAGAGGCCCTGCTTTTGGGCCCTTGAAAACTACTCAGACACAATAGATATCTATAAACTCTGGTACGTTCTCTCCTTGCACAAGGAGCGAAATGTGTGGAATAAAATGCGATATGAGGAAGAAGCTGTATTTAAAGAATATGAGATTAATGCACCCAGAGGTTTCTGCATAAATAGAATGATAAAAGTGAAAAATATTAAAATATGTTGAAACTAATGTCTCATTCTTACTCTTTACTCTGCACAGACAGAATAAGTTCCTTAATCATAAATCATAAGATATCATAAGATATATATATATATATGAACTCATACATAAACCCCCTCCCTTGGGTTGTTTGTGTTATCATCGCTGCAGCTCATGAATGATGTTGTAAGGTTTACATACTTACAGTGATTACAGAACATCAAAGACAAATCCTTCATTTCCCACAGCACAGAGGCAGATGATGCTAAGTGCCCTCTGTCTGCCCCTATGTGACGGGATTAACAGTAGATTACTACTGAGCCATAGAAGAGACTTCAGGTGGTTTACAAATGGGGAGGAGAGGACTGTGTGTGTCTGTGTGTTGTATTTTCATAGTCAAGCCATTCTTTAATAGGTTTAGCATTTTTCCTCTATGTGCATGTAGACATATGTATGTGTGTCCAATTTTAATGTTGATTTATTTGTTCTGGCGTCAGGGTGAGTAGCAGTGTACATCACCTCTGTTGCTTGACTTTGCAGCACTTAGACTAATGAGCAAGTACAGCTTCAACACTCCCGCTGAACGCTTGGCCTCTGTTAATATGTCTGTTTCTGCTAAATGTTAACAGATGCCAAATGTAATGACTTTAATTAGGGAAACATGCAGGAAAAACTCACATTTTTGTTCCTAAATGTGTAAAATGTGACATACACTAACAGCATCAATGTGTCTCCTCTCCTCTCCTCTCCTGTCTTCTCTTTTAGGGGCCAGTGTGCTGCATTAGCAGAGCTGAGCATGCTCCAAAGGGCTCACAGCCTCGAAACGTATGGAGTTGACCCTCACCCATGCAAGGTAATATCAGTGGAGAACATACTCTTTCATCCAGTCTGGCTGTGGGGCCTGGTGCTGTTGATATTGACAAGGTTTCTCTAATCAAAGTTACGCAAATTTCTCTCTCAATGTTGGCACGATTTAATCTCCACGCACCCCAATTTATTGTTGCATTTTGTTGATCATAATTTATAGAAAAATATCTCACTGTCTTAGAGGGCCTCCACCACACGTTGGTCACAAATTGTTCACTGTTCCTCTCTCTGTATACAGTATGTACTTTATATGTATGTATAAAGTATACATACATAATGCCTTTAAACATAATGGCTTGTATATAATAACTTCCACACAGATGGCCCTAACCGTTAACACATTTATTAATGGGCAAAGTCATTGGGGCAGTGAAACTTCTTTATGGTTCTAACAGTTATTATTACAGTTTATTACAGTTACAGTAAATGTAAATGTTTCTCTGCTCTGTCGTCTTTTATGAACAAAGTTACTCTTTCTGATGTCACTATAAATAATATAAATATAAATAATCTGCCAAAAGTGAACAAAACATAATTTTGGCATCATTAATGATTAAAAGCTTATTCATTTACAGGTGTAAAATGAAACCAAAGTTATTCATGCAGTTGTGTGAAAGTACAAATTCTGGCTTCAGTGGAGAGAGTGACTGTGCCAGTTACACACATATTCTCACCTGCCCTCTTTACCATTTGCTTGTTTGCACCTAATTTGCATATTAAACGGACGACTGTACACATGATTAACTTCAGCGACAGCAGCAAACCTGAGAGGTCAGTTAGTTGAGGTTGAGCTGCATGCGCATGTAGTTCTGTGAAGATCAAGGATCAGAGAAAGAAAATGTGGGGAACACAGAGAGTGATTTACAGAGAGGCATACCAGCAGAGGAAAGGAGGTCTATAGCAGACTGAGTCTACCTGTTCTGTATTTTCTGTGTCTTGTTCTTGATGCCAGTTACTGCAAATTGGGGCGGTGAAGTATGAAACAAACAAGTGATTTTGTGTAGGTGCCATTACCATGGAGATTATTGATGGCCCACTTGCCTCCCCTCTCCCCTCTAAATCCACCTGTATCCCATAATGCCGTGTTCTGCCTCTCACTCTGCATGTGCATGTGTGTGTGTGTGTGTGTGTGTGTGTGTGTGTTTGCAGGATTTCACAGGCTCCACAGCCTTTCTCGGGTTCACAGCCACAGGTTTTGTGGTCTTCCAGGGAAACAAGAGGATCCACCTCCTCAAATGGTACAAATGTGTGCCTAATGCTTGAATATGAACCTGTAAGCTTGAAAATTAAATGTGTAGCCTCTATCGAGTCTAATCACAACACACTCTCACTCTATGTTTCATCTCAAATGGAGCTGAATATAATATTCACTAAGAGCAATTTTAAATGATAGTCTTTGACTTAAGTTGTCATGGCAGAGCTTTGTTCCTTTGCACGCTGAACAAATTAGTTATTGCACATATGATTCATAAGATGATACCTTCAAATAAAAATAAAAAAATGAATGAAACCTCATGATTAGATTATCTTACTTCAATAATTTGATGAATCTCCTGTAGGCTTTTGGTGAGAACATTTAGCTGCATCTGGTGATGCTTTAACTGTTTGGTACACAATAAAGTACACTAGTACTAGTAACTAAAAATATACACAGTTTTTAGCATCTATTGTTAATAGGCAGTGGTGGGCAAAGTATTTTTAGATCCTTTACTAAAGTAAAAGAAGCAATATGTCTTTATGGAATTTCTAACTACCTTATGTACTCTTGGGTAGTAATCTATAACAATGCATCATATTTTATAAAATTATTATATGCTTTGATGAAAATCTTAATTTGAAATTCAACTAGACATTATAGCTGTCAAATGTGGTGGAGTAAAAAGAAAAATATTACCTCTCTGAAGTGTAAATAACATAAAATGGAAGTACCAAAATTGTATTTACAGTACTTGAGTAAACTCACTGTTCACAGTTCTGTATGTCATGACTTTAAGGACACTAATACAACTTTGCCAAATAAAAAATAATCATCTTGCACCACCTTTAATTGTATCCTGAAGAATTTGGTTATTTTTTACAGGTTTCTGATCTTAGAAATTTCCTTCAGTATTATAAACACTGAACGCTGTCAAATTGTATTATTATAATTTATCTTTAACCCTGATCATGTAGATATTTAAGTTATATCATCATGGTTCTTTGCAGGACTGATGTTAGCAAGCTGAAGTTCGAAGGGAAAACCTTTTACGTCATCGGGATTCAGAAGGAGGTGAGTGCAGTGTCCTCCTGCATGCACTTTCTCCTCTAAAGGGTAAAAATGAAGAATAAAATGTGCTGTGTAGTATCCTCGATCATGATGGTGACTTGTGTAGTCTTGTACTAAAGTCATCATCGTCACGCTGACCTGTTAGATCCCAACCTCTAACATTTGTGGAGTTTGGTAGTTCTGGAAAAAAGACCATGACTTTGATGTAGATGCACATTTACTGTCTGTGTTCATTTGGATTCAGTTTCGTGTAAGTGACTGTTTTTGACCTCCAAGTGTACTGTACCATCCTTTATTCTCTTTCCTCCTTCCTTCCTCCCTATCCTTTTTCCCTTTCTTCATCTGTGAAATGGTTACATCAGATAAATGTGCTATGAAACTGTACTGTTTGTCTATGTAATCCTGTCCACCATCACACACACACTGTATATGTGTGTCGCTGTTTCAGATCTCCTTAACAGGCAGGATTCACTGTAACAGGATGGTGGGTGTGTTACGACTAACCTCCTCACTCACATTATGTGTCGACTGTGGCCCAAATATGAGACTCCTTCACTCCTTCATTCATGTTAGGACGTCTTTGACAAATATAAATTACATGACATCTCTGCTTGAAAGCGACACAGACAGCAGCTACTAACTTCAAATTACAACTAGAGCAGGTGTCTTGCATTTGGGACACATGTTTCATCTGTACGCTCGATGTTTGTCATCCAGTCCAGAGCTGTGGTAGATACTGAGCAGCGATTTTCGTGCATTATGCCTCATATATGTGCATACCACCTTTATATTGTAAGAACGACAGCTGATTGTGTCTTGTATTGCTGTTTGACACACATTAACCCATATTGATTCAGTCAGAGGTGCCTTAAAAATACTTGAAATGGTTGTTACTGTAGTTAAAGCTAGGTTGCTCTTTAATCTACCAATCAGCCAATCAGTCTAGTAACTATTCTCTTCATTACAGAAGCTCAAACCAGCTCTCTCATCTCTGCTTAACTTGTCAGTCTGTCTGCCTGTTTGTCTGTTTGGCAGCTCATGTATGGCTGAAGATGCAGTTTTATCTTTGTGTTTCTGTCTCTTCTCTCTGTGTGTAAACATAGTCATCACTGGTGAGTAAATACAAGTAATAATAGCAGCACAAAACACTTAAATTCTCAATCTGATGCCTCTCCCCACAGTTCTGCTCTCACCTCACTTTATGATTGGAGGAACCTTTTCTTTTAAATCTTTTGCTGTGTTCATTATTTGGTTATTCAGTGTTGTTTTGTGTCATTTAGTTTTATATCATTTTATACAAAAGTTCTCTGCATTGTCAGTTCATCCAATTTGTTTGTTAATTTTCTGTTATTTTCAGCTCATGTGTGCAAACAGTCATTTTGAGTCTTTGTCAATAAAAAATGTTCAGTTTTATGGTTGAAATTTCAATTAGTTTCCCCGTCCTGCACAGCTATTCCTCATAGCCCCATTATCAAAATAAGCTTCATAGCGCCCTTATCAGTAAACGTAAATGTTATAGATTATGCATCATAATCTATAACTCTGTCCATGTCATGTATTCAATGTCAGACATTGTGTTGAAAACATTTTTGGTTTCTTCATTTTGACTGTGTCCTTATATGTATCTGAGTGTGTGTGTATCTGAGTGTGTGTGTGTGTGTGTGTGTACTGTATATATTTACATAATTTCTGTGAAGATCTTTCACTTTATTTTATCAGGCTTTGAATCGTGTATCGATGTGTAGTCTGTTCCGAGTCTTCAGGTCACTGCATGATTTCACTCTGCCCTCACCGCTGTTATTTCACCTGGAACACATTAACGAAACTGTCCCACTTTGAGCTGATGGCAACTTTTTGTGGCTTTATTGCTGCTACACTGTAATGTAAAATATCTTTAAAACAGCAGTGTATGTATTTTAACATACGGTTTAGTTATCTATTGGTGTCCCAGCATAGAAATAAATGTTAATGTTTAATTTAAATGGTTTTAACAATACGCCGGGGGATAGCAGATTAGTGTAGCCCATTGACTGAGGTATTGGAAACACAAGATGCAGGTTATTTCCGTAAATGCTGATGGTACTCCTAAATATTCTGTGTAATACTTGAGTACATGTAATTGTTTTTTTCAGAGTTAAATCTGCATCATAAAATGTCATGTTGTGCTTTCAAAGCATTTTTTCATGTCAGCCAAAGTGGGACCAAAGGCAATTTGGTACAATCTGGTACTTTCACACACACATGGCCACTGCAGCACATGTGTGTAAATCACAGCTACATACCTAATATAGCTGATGTGTGACACTGAGGGGGTTGAGCAATATAGCTGACTGTAGGAAAGGGAACAAACCGGATCAATGCACAGCTTTGAACTGTATGGTGAGGTTTTCTAGACCAGCTCATGATTCAAGGTTCCAATCTTTTTCCATTTTTTTAAAAGAAAAATAAAATTTATAGGTGTGGCGTACTATTGCTGTTACTGTTTTACAGTAACTCACTCTCATGTTATTGATCTCAGTGTTTCCTCTCTCCGTCTCTGGCTCACCCTCTATCCTTGTTGTAGAGCAGCATTGATCTGGTATCTCATATTACCAGACACACAGGACTGAGAACTAGACATTTACGGGAATATTTCCCTCCTCCTAGCCCATAAAGACCCATGTTCTGCAAGCTACAAGGCCTTTTTACTGCTGAACTCTGTGGGCAAATCACTATATCTGTCTTACATCTTGCTAAGCTTACAGCTTTGGGTCTGTGGGTCAGCATTTTGCACAGCTCCCTCTCATCATGTTCAGCACTTCTCTTGCCCTTATTCACACGTCTTTTGGTAATCTCATTTCTGATCCTCACTGTCTTTTTCTCTGTGTGTGTGTGTCTTTGTCCTTTTCTGTGCAGAAGAAACTGGTGTTGACGTTTCACACCTCGACCCCTGCAGCGTGTAAGCACTTATGGAAGTGCGGGGTGGAGAACCAAGCCTTTTACAAGTGCGTCACACACACACACACACACACACACACACAACCAGGAAATGTACTGAGCTGCTCTTGAACTCAGAGACACTTGAGACTGTGCAGCGTTATTCCATGCCAAAATGTCCCTTCGACCACAAAATTAATAGTTCATATTTATAGGTAATAAAGCAAATTTCCTAATAAGATACTCACCAGTGCCTAACCTAACACGAGGAACATATATTTATCATATATTATAAATATTTAACCGAGATGGCACTGATCTAGTTCGTAACTGTTTTTAAATATATTTAAATATAATCTGTTTTTAGTGGCTAAAATTAGCTTTCCTCCATGTTCCACTTAGATTTTTCTTTCCATCTTATTTTCCTGCCTCTCCGTGGCTCTACTGCAATATGCTGCTGTCCTTCACTGTGGAGCAGCTGATCGCTCCGAGGCCATCGCTCTGAATATTGACTGTCTATTGACACTGCCGGCGTGTCAGGAATGGTAACAAGCTCGGGGTGAGGGGCGAAAGTGAGAGAATGGAGACTGAACTCCACTTTTGTCTGTGGTCATGGGGAGTGCAAGGTTGCCAGCAAACTAAAATGAATGAGCTCTTTGCCTCGGTCAGGGTTCAGTGGGAATATCAGCAAAGCAATTTATTGCACTTGATCGTCACACAACAGTAGAGGAAGTTGTCAGAGTTGTGATCACGCTCCTCACATTTCTATTTCTCCTCTAACAACCTGAGAGATCAGATCACAACGTGACGGATCACTGATACATTGTTTTGTCAACTTCAAGGTCAAGAATGGACTTTCAGTCTCAACCTTTAAGCCAACAAGTAGAGCTGAAATGATTAGTTTGATAAATCAATTAGTGCATCAACAGTAAATTCAGCGCCAACAATTTTGATTATCGATTAATCGTTAAAGTCAAATTTCAAGCAAAAATGCTAAACATTGCCTAGTTCCAGCTTCTTCAAATGTGAGAATTTGCTACTTTTCCTTGTCTTCCATCACTGAATGTTTTGGGGTTTTGGATTGTTGGTCGGACAAACAAAAACATTTGATGACCGTCACCTTGGGCTCTGGGAAACCTTTCACAGTTTACTGATGTTTTATAAACCAAACAATGAATCGATAATGAAAATTATCTTTAGTTGCAGCCTTACCAACGTGGACGAGAAGTCCCTTAAGTGTTCATGTGAAAATCCACAGACAGCAGGGCAACTCTACCTGCTGAGGAAGACAGTGTGACACAAACAAAAGCTCTATAACAGTGTGGATCTTGAGTGGACTGGACGTTATGGTGAGATTATTTTGACAGATCTCACTTTCGGGCATCTCAAGACCTTAAGAGTTTATCCTGAGGAGGAGAAAATCATATCTGTGGGCACAACAGAACACCCTGGATTATAAATGGACTTTAAATCCTTAAAAATATGCATTTAAAAACTGAGAGGAACTCATGTGAGTCCAAAGGGAGATTGGGAAATGAAGAGAAGAACCCCCAACCATGTGGAGAAGTGATAACAGACTGCAAAGGAGGCAGTGTGAAGACGGTGTGCAGCGGGATGAGAAGGACGCTGTAAACAGCTGGACAGATGTAAAGTGGAGAAGTCAGGTTGGAGGAGACGAGATTTTCCAAAGGATTGACTCAGGAATTGGAGGCTGCTTTGTAACTGATTTCTTCCCTTCCTCCTCCACACTGTCAGTCACTCTGAAGGTCCACCCCTCCCTCTTTACTGCAGCCCTTATTTTCCCACACTCGTCACTCATACTTTCTTTTTTAACATGTTTTTGTTCTGAAATATTTCCACAACATTATACTTATATTTGCCCCTTCAATGAGCATCTTGTGTCATCTTGTTTCAATTACATAACATGTAAGAAAGCTTACAAAAGGAAGTCATGGTTATAAAGTTATAAATGCTTCCTGATAATAGCCCTTGCCTGTATAATCCTGGATATGGATTTCTTAATGACAGCAGCTCATGTGTCTCTGAGAGGCGGACAGAGAGGGAGTGGATGTCAGCTCGGATGTCAGACAAGCATCAGAGCAGCTTAATCAAATCAGAGTGAATTGAGTTTGTAAATGGCAGACAAGCAGAGCTTCGAGAACATACGGCCTCTCTCTCTCTCTCTCTCTCTCTCTCTCTCTCTCTCTCTCTCTCTCTCACACTAAGCGGAGCAGAAGTGTGTGTCTGCACTCTGGCACCATTTCTGTTGCTCTGGAGTTTGGTTTCGCATGATAAATGATCCTGAACCAAACATGAAGGTTTGACCTACAGCATAAACTTGGTACCCCTCGAATCACCTTCCTCTTCTGCTTACTAAGAGGCTGTGCAACTCACTGCCGGCCACTCACTGTTGGTACATTACCTAAAAGAATATGGTAGATGTGTTGTGGTACTGTAAGGGTTAATGTTACAGTCACAAACAAAAACCCATGAAAATGTTTTTACAAGAATGAGTTGTTCAGTGTTTGCTTTGTAATAATGTTGAAGTTCTTTGTCTGCATCTCTTTTTCTTTCTTCCTCCCACTCTCTGACAGGTGTGCAAAGTCAAGTCAGATAAAGACAGTTTCTAGCAGTAACATCTTCTTCAAAGGCAGCAGGTTCAGATACAGGTGAGACAGTATTCGAGTTAGTTTTCACAAGAGTGGGCATACTTTACTTTTGTTTTAAAATGGTTTCAAAAGTTCAACACAGGTCAACACTCAACTACTCCATCACTTTACTTTCCCTTTTACAGCAGATAAAATCATTGATTTCAGCCAGTAAGTGTGACTAAAATAAACTACAGTAACTCCTAAATCATAGTGACCTTGCACTAACCTGAGAAATGTACCTGCACACATGCTGATGTACCTTGAGCCCATCAACAAGCTGTGTCTCCTCTTTATACATCAGCGCCTACATCCAGCTTGGCCTCTGTGATTTACTGACCATAATATCACAGGAGAGCCTCTGTATAAGTCTGTTATTGAAGCTATGTTAGCCCCAATTCTCCTCTCTTTACCAGGCTTACACTTCAGTCTGCTCCATTTCATCAGCAAGCTAAAGCAGTTTGGCTTAAGGGCTCAAAGATGAGTAATAGCAAATGGTGGAGTTTGTTCTGAAATATGGGAATTGGTCAATTGTGCAAATGCATGCAGAAACGAGATTTGTGGCCCACAAACGAAGGCAATTTTTATAAAGCAGATCAGATCTTTATCAAACTTGTGTTGGACCAGCCGATTACTGTTCATCCTACAGCTTTTTCCAGCACACTGTATGCCCACATTTACCAGCATGCATGCAGTTCTGATGTCCCTTGTGGATGCCTACCACCCCAGATGTTTCATTTCACCCTCTAATTTACGACCTAACCATCAATCTCAGCAACAATAGACTAATGGGTGGGATGGTGGAGCCTGCTGGCTCGAAACAGAGTGGTCAGAGTCCAGAAACTCCAGTCGCCCAACAATCAGACTAATCGGGCTGCTGTCCCTGCTGGCAGGAAACTGCCCGCTCAGCAGCACAGAAACAGCACTGATTATGAGAAATAATTACAAAAAATTACAAATGATTCTCTTCCGACATTGTCCTATCAGTCAGACTCTTGATTTCGAAAATTGATATCAAGGTTTTAACAGAAGGGTTTGGCAAAAACAACTTTTTAACACAATATGAGCCTGACTGAAGCCAGAGGAGTTCAAGTAGATCTATATGTGTGCCAATTTAAAACAAGAAGTGACCGACTCTTTTATAGACTTGCTTCTATGGACAGTAATGACCTGTCAATGTAACTTTCGCCAGCTGCTCTTTGAGACCTTTGCCGCTTTAAAAAATGATTTTGCTGCTGTTATAATTCATTATGTCTATTGTGTAAAAGTTATTTGTAATTGAGTTTTGGAAAATGTTTTTAAAATTACAGTAGTTTTACAGCAGTTGCAACTCTTTGTTTTTGTTGCAATGAATGTGTGATTCTCCCTATTAGTGGAAGAGTGGCCAAGGAGGTGATAGAAGCCAGCTCTAAGATTCAGAGAGAGCCACCAGAGGTGCACAGGTATGGACAAGTGACAAATCACCTGCACGCTCTCACACAGTTAGAAAACTGTTATTAAAAATTAAGTAATTGCCTGCTTACATACAATAATACCTTTCTACTGAGGGATATTATACGAAACAATCATATTATCATCCATTTATGGAGCTCGCAATGTGCAGGGAAAGATTGTGAAAATAGAGCAACATATGGAGCAGACATGCTTTCATTATGCAAGACAGTACACATCTCAGTGTAACGCACAAAGCAGTCAGTGTAGTCAATGTTTGTGTTTTCAGAGCCCAGTTTGGTCAGAGTCGAAGTTTTAACTCTCTGAGCCATAAAAACCTCATCATGAACATGGAACCGCTGGTACCTGCACTGCCCTCCACCAACGAATACGAAGAGACGGCCACAGACAATGGTAGGATTTGACTTACTCTACACACACACAAGCAGACACACACACACATGTCCTCCTAACATAGACCTCTGGAAAGTCACATGGGGTGTCCCTTGAGTAAGAAGAAGCACATGCACAACCCTCAGACAGAAAGCGCTAATTGCGCAGCTGATGCTCCCATCCCTCCATCAGTTTGTCTCCCTGGAGACACCAATCACAGCCTGCTAAAAATACCCTTCCCATGATCCTCCCTGAGTTTACCACCATGGTCTGTGTGTCCATGTGACGCTTTGTGGAAAATACACTTTGTGACCTCACAGAAACATAGCCATAGACCCAGCTTGTGTTATCATTAAAGAAAAGTCAATTAGAAGTTATTTGTTCACCCCCAGGGGGTCTGTCTCTGTTTAAGTCCTTGTATGCTTCTGTATGTACATTTTTTTCATTTCCCTGTATATGTGTGAGTGTGAATGTTAAATGGTTGCATCATACAAGTGAAAGTCGAGCAAGTCCATGCTTTGTTATATCAACTGCAATTTGACAGTGAACGTATACAGTGTGTGTGAGTGTGTATACATAATTACCCTTCTCCATTATGTTGCTTCTATTTTTAGCATTATTTCACATTTTAATACAACATGATGTAGAACAGTCAGCTGATTCAGTATTGAGCAATAGAGAACATCAGACAGTCGTACTTATCATATTTATCACATAAAACTGATCGGCAATGATTCAGTTTATTTCTATATTTGTGTGTTTGTTATTATAATTCCCTATTAAATTCCTACAGTGTTTCCAGGAAATAACTATGTGAATTGGTACAAATTATAGTGAAAATGGGTGGATGTAGAGGAGGGAGGAGTGTGTGTGGCAAAGCATGACAGGAGGAAGTGAGGGTGAATGTAAGACAAATGGAAGGTTATATTACAGAAGAGATGTAAAACCTAATAAAAAATTGGATATAAGAGAGGTGGAACAAAAGGCAAGAAAAATGATTAAAGTAATAAATAATAGTAATGAAGTAAATGAGTGTATGTGTGTGTGTCTGGTAGGGAGAATGATGACAAGGGGCGTAGGTTTGGTCTCAGAAGTAAGGTGGGAGTCAGTCTAACAAATAACACATTGTGATGATATTGGTAGCTGTGCTTTCAATAATAATGTTAATCCATCCAACAAAATAATTAGAAATACTATATAAATTACTGTAGTATTAATGCACTAACCCTACATAAAATAAAAATTTGTTTAGCTGATAGAGGTGCGATACTGTAAGACAGATAATGTTCTATTTGCATCTTTACTAAAAAAGAGCTGTCACAATCTGGCCCAGAGGAAGTGACAAAAACGGAAGTCACAGTGAATAAATCCTTGAAAAATGTAATTTACTGTAAACTTAACCTAAAATAAGATATGTTACTCTGGAAGATCAGACATGAATGCAGTGTGTGGAGGAGTTTGGTGTGTGAAACATTAAACCGTAACCCAAATCTGGTTGATCCCTGGACGGAAATGAAGAGAGTGACGTTAACTGGTCTAATTATACTCCCATCCATCGTACGACGGACAAATTCAAGCGTGCGTTTCCTGTTTCCTGAGTGTGGGGAAATTTTGTTAAATGGAAATGTAATGTGACCGTACCTTAAGGCCCAAGCTACTCAGGTGCAGACCATTTCTTGGAATAACCTCATAAGCTGCAGGCAGAGAGGGAGGGACGTCACAGAGCACTGATCTTTACTGCCATATCTTTGACTGATGTTCAATCATCTTCATAGAAGAATATTAACTGTAAATCAATTTTTACCCAAAGACATGCAGAGGACGTGGAAGTAGGTGTTTAAGTAGCCTGAGAGATAAAAGTCAGGGTAGAAAAAAACACTGAAACACTCACTGTTGCTTGTAAAGCGTATTGCAGTAAGTGCACAGTTCTGTAGATGAGTGTATAAACATGTTTATCAACTCAATCCAGTTTTTATCATCTGGATTTTGGCAGCTAGACACAGTTTAGAGAGATTTTAGTGCGTAAATCCAACTGAAACTATAAAAGTGTTGGATATAATTACTTTGCAAAGAGCTTGTTCTAGTACTGAGTTATTGCTGTTGTGTTGTATCTTTTCTTTTCCTTCATTCATCTATCCATCCCTACACACACCACATGGAGGGGCCTTTGTCTTTCACAGACATTGAGCATGGATCTCCTTCCCTCCATCTTTTGCACCCTACCCACCCTCCTTTCTCCCTCCCTCCTTACCTCCTTCATTTTCACACATTGCCCCGAGCCATGCTCTTTAGGCCTTCACACATGTATAGTGCAATCATGCTGTAGTGCCATCACACTCTTCAAACAGCTGATGGACTTCTTCTTCTCTCACCCTCTCTCTCTCTCTCTTTCACACACCTCTTCTGACAGATTTTATGACCACCTGCCCCTCCTCCTCTCTCTCTTGCTCTCTCTGTCTTTCTCCCATCTCCCCTCATCCCATTTAAAGGAAAATCAATACTTCTTGCTTCAGGGTCAAAGAGCTGCAGCAGTAAGCATCTCGTCTGTCTCCGTTGGTTAGTTTGGGAGGAGCAGGAGGTAGTCATCAAATCAAGGGCCTCATTCACCACTGACAGGATACAGATTGAGCAATGACACAAGATTCAATTTGAGAATGCCTCGTTTCCTACTGCAGTTCCTGCTACTCAATAAAATAGAAATCATTTTAGTTATTTATTATTTAAAAATTGTTAAACCATGCAAGAGTGGAGGGTTAAACAATAAAAGGCACACAGAATTACCCAGATTTTGAAAATGACATGTCAGGTGACCATACTTTGGTCTTTGGCCACTTATCAGTGGATTGAATCTTGAAGTTATTTAAAACAGAGAACAACCCATTGATCTGAAAAGATACATATAAAAGAACATATTACTTAGGTGAAATTACTTGCTTGAAATGAACCAGTTTGTACGAAGTGTCATCCAATTACATCTAAAGTCAAAAGTATTTATAATTGCTAAAAATGGCCTGCCATCATAAAGAGTGCGAGATGCAATAAATTATACAAATGGGGATTACGGTGCACACTTTTGGGTAATCTCTTCTCAAAGGTGGTCATGGTGTTGCACTTGGTTGTACACACCAAAAGTCACAGAAATACTTTTGTGAGGAATCAAAAAAATAAATAATTAAAAAGGAGAGCTTGAGAGAGAAATTCAAAGGTGTATAGAAATATACAGTATGTTACTGCTTAAGTATGTAAGCAGGGTTTGAACTCTCTTTTTTCATTTGTTACACAAGTGCTTCTGATATCTTTTTGTGTACAACCAAGTGCAACTCCATAAATGCCTTCAAGGAAATCATTTCCCATGTCAATGATTATCGTGTCTTCTGTATGAGGACGTCATGCTAGTTCGTTTTGATTATACCCCCACCTTTAAATAGTCAAATGCTGACTGTTTTAAGAAGGCTGCTGCAAGGACTTTGGGATAAAGTGTCCTCGAGATGGTCTAGGATCACTGTCTATATTCAGAGCACCAGTCTCAGCCACTAGAGGGGAAACAGGAAGCTGACCCAAGGTCAGTGCTGACCTTGTTCTGTTTGTACAGCCTGTCCCCTTCTTATCTACCAAAATCCACACACACGCACACACACACTGGTCATGTTTTGTCTAAGGCCATGGATGTTTCATGGGGATTAGACTTAATATTCGTGTCTCACATTTGAGACTTCATCCACACTCCTGTCATCACTTAACACAACAAATGGGACCCTGCAAGTGATGCAGCAAGTCTTCTTTTTTCCTCAAGCAAACTACTGTACAGTTAAGTTCATATTAACACTTATTAATGTCCCTTCACAGTCCACATTTGCCTGTCTGTAATCAAAAATGAGCTCGGAGGGATGTATTTGAATGAATGAAGTTTGCTTCTGTCTGTCAGTGTTGGAGTGTAACTGATGTACTGTAGAGTGAAAGAGAAATAAATATGTTTGATATGGAGACGGAGATAAAGAAAGACTTGCAGAGAGGAAAAGAAAATGATCCCCATCCCATCCTGGGTCAGGCCTGCCCCTCTGTAATCAGAGTTAGATTAGCTGCCCCTCTGCAACCAGGACCACCTGGTTATATATAGAAACTGCAGCTTTCGGCTTGATCCTTCTCTAATGCCCCTCCACTCTTTGTTAACATTGCTGACATTCACAGGAGGACCTGTGTGTCAGAGAGAGAGAATGTGTCTGGTGCATGTCTCTCACCATCTCTCTCAGTGTGTATGTATAGGCATGTGTGTGTTTGTGCATGTGTGTGTTTGTACCCATCCCAGCCTCAGAGCTCAGCTGGCAGCCCGGTCAGTTGGGCAGTCGACAGCTGGGCTTGAGGTTTGTCATCAGACTGAACGATGGAGGTCCTTGAGCACAGAAACAGCAGTGATGTTGGAGGCGGCCTCATGCAGAGCAGTTTGGAGATGGGGGTTAGCGCCCGACCCAACCTAGGCGACACCCTGAGCTGTGGGAGTCAGGGCAGGGCAGGGGGACTCGAGCTGGATATGACCCCAGAGAGGCTGGAGGGTGAGGGAATGGAGGAGGGACAGGCCGGGCCTCTTGAAGTATTCCACCCAGGGGAGCCTACAGATGAGCGGGCATCATCGATAGTAGTGGCTGAGGCCTTGAGGTGCCAGGTGAAGATAACAACACAGCGGAGCCTGCATCTACGTATAGCCAATCACACGGCCCGGGATGTTTATGTACGGCTGGTGGGACACAGGGGACGCATTGCTGAAATCAATACTGGACTTCCGAGAAATACACTGGAACAGAGTAAGACTGGGTGTGGCATAATCAGAAATATTCATCAGATATACATCAGGATATGTACAACTTTATTGTAGTGCATCTTTTGTTTTGCAGTTTCTTAAAGTTTAGAGGCATTCAGTTTCACATCACATGAAAACTGGAGTACAGGCCTTTCCATCTTTCCAGTGTGATGCAGCTTTAAACACGTATTTCTACATTTAAATCAGTATCCAGGAGGTGACAAGTGTAAAAAGTGCTGTAAATGTATGAGCACGTTCAGCCCAACAGTTGGGTTGCCAGGTTTGTTGTGGCAACCGCGTGCTGCAAACTGTGTAATCTGTCAAACATCCTGAGACTCTCAAGAGACCTCTTTAATGTAAGTGTGTGTGTGTGTGTGTGTGTGTGTGTGTGTGTGAGAGAGAGAGAGAGAGAGAGTAGTATGCAGTAGTATGCAATATTGCCAAAGCGTCAAGGATAATACAAATACAATTCATTAAGTAAAATAAATAAAAAGGTGTCTGGATGTGTAAATTATAGAGAGAAGGATTCAGGAAGGTTTGAATGGAGCCACGAAGAGAGCTGCTTTAATAACCATCTTAAATGTTGGTTTTTTCCATGCTTTTATTTCTGTTTAAGTTTTATAAGACCTTTCATGAGATGAAAAAAAATTCTTGACTTCAAAACCAACTTAAACATTTTGAGTAATTTGAGTAAAAAAAAAAAAAAAAAGGCAAAGGCACATTTAAGAATAAAGCCTTATTTCAAATAAAGGTTTCACAAAAGTTTTGATAAAAGTATTAATAATGATTTTATTTAATATCAGTTATAATTTGATTTACAGAAAGTTTGTACTCCCTGGAGTCTGTTTGAAATTTGTTTTTAGAGATATGTAGACAGGGGCCCCATACAGGGTGGCCTTTCACTTACTGGCCTCACAGTTCCCCAGTTGTCGTATCGCCACACTGAGCCGACACTGACTCTTCATCAGGTTTAGGAGTGATGCTTTAAAGCTCATCCTGTTCTTTCACTTGGTACAGGGAGAGCGAGTACAGGTTATTCCATCCTAGTGAGAGGTGTGCATAAGAGGAGAAAGTCTGCAGTTACAGTGAAATAACACTGAACTTTGACATTTTAGCATTGTTGCATTGCAAAACAAGCATTCACAACATGGAGTACAGTATGTCATTTAACTTTATAGCACTTTTCTAACACAGCTGATAAAAAGTGCTTGAAGGAAAATAAGATTTTTGACTTTAGTTAACAAAGTAGTAATCCCTAAAACAGATAGAGATAAATTGCTGAAATTAAACATTTTGAAAACATTTAAACCTTTTCAGGAATCTTGTGTTTTGCATCAGTTGCATGAGTTGAGAAATCAATCAAATTGACAAGGAGGAGAGCTGAGTAAACATACAGTACAGTAAATGACGGCTCTGTTCTTGTCGATGATGAGGTTGTATGGCAAAGATAAGTAGGTCTGTCAACACTTAACGGGAAAACCCTGCTCTGTGTGTGTGTGTGTGTGTGTGTGTGTTTGCATGTGTTTGTGGGCAGCCCCACAGGAATCTAGGCCTTGAAGTGTGAATCACCTCATATAAGGAGAGGCTTGTATCTGAGCTAACAAGACAGGAAGCAGACAGTTATATAAATGGGAAAACAGCAACAGTAGAGTAACTGTGTTGTGTGTTCAGTTTTTGATCAATTCAAGCTATTACTGGCTAAGTCGGATGCAATATTTTACTCAAGCAGCAACCAGTAATGTTCAAATGTTGAATATTTATGTCTATTTTCATCCGTTTACTTCCAGCTTCCTCACGTCTGTGTTGTTTTGCTCCTTTCATTTTTCTTCTGCTCCTGCTTCCCTGTTTTCAAGTTTAATGCCCCTCTTCTCTCTGAGTTCATCCACTCGTTGCCTTTTTGCTGACTCTGTTTCCATGGTAGCTGTCACCACTCGCCCCTCAGGTTTTCCACTCCCTCCCTCTCCGTCCTTCTTTAATATCTCTCAACTAATATTTGAATCAGCTGGCATGGCAACTGATTAGTCAGTTTGGCCTTGAGTTTCTTTTCTGATTTTATGTCTCTTTTGATAAATGGATCTTTGTGAGGTTCAGGTTTGTGGCAAACAAACGAATGCTTTTCTCCGTATGCTGTGATTTCTTCGATATTTCAACCTTTCTTTCTCAGCCATGTACAGTGAACTAACAGGCTACCACTCTCTCAAATTTGTTGTTAATGTATGACTCTTTTACTTCATGCGCATGCAATAGTAACAGATTTAGTATTATGCAATGAAACATACTGTATACTGACAAGTCTAGTCGTGTGTGTGTGTGTGTGTGTGTGTGTGTGTGTGTGATCACGAGATACAGTCTGGATTAGAGAAATGTTGACTTGCTGAGTCATATGTCACCGAACATTTACCGCCCAGCTCCTACTTAATCCACAGCAGGAAGACAGCTGGGCTTGTTTTTAACATTCTTACACACACACATATCCCATATATATATAAATATATATATATATATGCACACACACACATACAGACATTCATATTTAGATTCATTGTGTGCACCGAGGCATCAGTGCTGTCTGAGAAACTCATCACTAAGTCAACACCTCAGAGTGAAGTGCATCCACACTCTGCATTCTCTGCTCTGTTATCAGGCTACGTCACATCAGCAGGAATGACTGTTACACAGCAGCATAATTTGATTTTAATTGAGCTATAAATTGAAATCAGCATGCATGAACACAATGACAGTTCAAAGAGTATCCTGAAGATCATCACAGCCTGAACTGTATTAATCACATTCACAGAGTTAATGTCCCCTGCCAGCATCCGTAGGCGCTCGGAGCCACACAGATGAGAACACATATATATAGCGGTTGTGGTGTCAACTAATAGTATAATTGCCCTCTCATTTTCAATTTCAAGGTTGAAGCGAGGTTGGGTATTTATTGAGCAACATTAGAACATAAATTTTTTATTTTACATGTCAGTATTATCGGTTATGGGCTATCTGTGGTCACTCTGTCCATAAGAAAGACAGGAACGCCATCGTGTGGCTAGTGTTTTCAACTGCAGTGTAATAAGCTACAGCTGATAGTGGCCCTTTGTCCCAGTTGCATACAAAATAACTGTTTCGTGTATGTGACACATTCGCACTGTAAACGTGTACACTGTTGTCCCACACTGGAGCACACAACAGACATTAAGAGACCACTAATACTCAGAAAAAGTCAAGTGACTGTTGATAAAGGTGCGGCTGCTCTGTCAAAGGCTCAGAAAAAAGAAATATAGTGCTTATTTCCTGAGAAAATAAATATTTGCTTGATATTTGTGAAGATTTATGTTTTAAAAATAGCAGTAATATTACAAAGTGACAGTTAAATTAATTTAGCTCAAACTCTGTAGCATCCTGTTTAAAAAGAAATAAAACAATGGGACAGTGTGGTAATATTTTGTATACTGTAAACAGCCAAAATAGCAAACTATCAACATTGGTACCTAGTGTATACATTATACTATAGTATTAGTATGTAGTGTGGAATATGGAATTGGGACAATGTAGAAAGATTATTACTAATGGCACATAACAGCCACATTTATTTTCACATCCTCTCATCATTTCTTCTCCTTAAATAGAAATGACCTTTCCTTTACTAACCTTTACCATTACTAACTTTACTAACTTTGCTAACTACATGTATAAATATGACATAATGCAGTATATCTCATTTGTGTGAAAAAACACTGAGTAGATTGTTGAAAAAACTAGTACCAGTAATACGTAAGCTCTTCAGTCTGACTCGTGATGATGCTGTTTCACCGTATTTTTCTTCTGTCTTTCTTTCTTGTCTTTTTCCTTCACCAGGTGTCGTTGCTGTTAAGGACTCTGCCCCCTTGTCTCCTCTCAAACCTTCAGCCGCACCTACAGACACAGACCAACAGCCTACTGAAGGAGGAAACTCTGCTTTGGGCAACGACCTGCAGCCTCCCCGTATTTCCATGGAAACCTCAAATCTTCGACCTCAGATGCCCAAAGCTGAAGATGAAGTGGATGAAGATGACGACGGCAGCGGGCCGCTCACCATTTCTGAGCTTGTTTACAGGTCTATAGAGTTTTATAGCAATTTATTCAAAGCGGCTATAATCAATATTTTTATAATAACTATGTTTTATAGCCTCTTTCAGCTCATTGTTTTGATTTTACGGCCCACAATTATACTCACTCACTCTAATCGCCCTCCTAGCGTCGTTTTGGGCCACGCAGACAGCTGTTTTCAGTGAAAAACACACTGGACACTACCTGCTCAGCACCAAGTGCAAGACAGACAAAGACAAAAGTTAGCAATTAGCTTGTGAACGAAGCTTTTAGCAGCCTAAGAGACAGATATTTCCCTCAGGAGTTGGTGGAGATCAAAAACAGAGCTAAAAGGAGAGTGAATACTGGATTAACATTTGTCAGGTGAACAGAGTCACGACTCAAAATAAATTAATGAATGCTAATGTTGCTCTGTATCTGCTGGATGTGTAAATGAGCCACGATTTGCTAACAAGTTTGCCATATCAACCTAATATGTCAGTGAGATGTTTACAGCTTGTTTCGGTCCAACCTATTTTTTTTAATTAGCCCTATATATGTATATCTAGATGTGTCATGATTATATTAATAAAATAGACATCAAAATGCATAAATTAAATTAATAAATGATTATATATATTGATAAGAAATTAAACAAATACATATCAAATCAAAATGTAAATATCTCTCCCTAAATTAAATAAATCAGTATCCACTGAAACAATAAATATATATCTGTTTAATTATTTAATAGTCCAATTAAATTTTAATGAATTCCAAGTACCTATTTGCATATAAACACAAATATCATCACATAATTAAGATATTTTTGCTGCAGATATAAAATTGAAGAAAAAATCACCTATTTAATACACAAACAGTAAATGTCACATTGGATATGTTGCATTTCAAGTTCATGCCACTTCTTGGGAAGTGGTGAACAGCCCTTCTGGAGCATGAAAGCACAATACATAATGTTTTAATCAATAGAAATCAGTAGTAGCCTACTGTGAATAGACAACATTGGTTGAAAGTGAAAGGGGACACAAATCTTCATATTTATCCCCAGTAAATAACAAATGAATAGAGGTAGATAATAACAGTGTAAGAGAAGACAGTTGCTGTACTGCTATCTTAACAAAACAACGCCAGCTCTGACATCACCCTTTGAGAAATGTTCCTTCTTCCTCTTTTAGGCCCTTGTTCATTCCTACATTGTATATAATAATAATAATAATAATAATAATAAGTGTTTGAATATCTTCCCTCTCCTCTCCAGCCCCTGTGCCAGCATGCTACCCACCCCAGTGGACGACAGTCAGGGAGGCGTCAACTTGCTCTTTTCCTCTCCGGTCCAGAGCCCCGCCAGGCTGCTGAGGGAGCTCCATGCCGACCCCGACATCCAGGCCCAGCTGGAGGCCGAGAGGGAGCGAAACCGGGACTACGAGCGCACCCGACTGGCTGCGAGAAGTCGAATGGGTGGTGTCCTGACCAGCAGCCTGCGCCTGCTGTCGTCCAATGAGAGAGTCAACGCGTGTGTGCTGAGCGTGGCCCGCTTCGTTGCCGTGGTAATGGGCGTCCTGCTCGTCACTGTGCCCACACTGCTGCTACTGCTGGAGTCAGACATCGACGTGTCGTTCCTCCACGAGATCCGCCAGACGCCGGAGTTTGAGCAGTTTCACTACGAGTATTACTGCCCGCTTCGGCGCTGGATCCTGTGTAGGATCAGCATGGCCATGGAGAACCTCTGGTCAGACTGAAGAGGACAAGAAGGAAAAGGAGAGAGAGTGAGGAGTCACTGGAGGGGAGACAAATATGCCCAAATGTCTGTCTTAACATTTAATTTAATCTTATATTCAGTCTTAACAACTGGTGTCTCTTGAGACAAAAGAACCAGTCTGCCAATGGGATGAAATGATTTCACTTGTTTAAGAGCAAGTCCAATTTATATCATGAGCATGTGCAATGGCTCACTTATGTACAGAAGCCCTGAGAGGCAAGTGAGAAAAAAAAATCTAGTGATCCATTTTCTAAGTCTGATCTAAATTGTTTTCTCTCCTGTGTTTATGACTTAAGGCCTTTACACACTGGAGGCGTTTTTTTCATGCAATTAATTCGCACGTTAATATATTTTTTCGAACTGTTGGTTTTGTCATGAGTAGCCTACTTTCACACAGAAGTCGAAAAAGTAACATCATTTTTTGGGGGGAACTAGGTCGATTTTTCTGAGATTTCACACGCCAAATAAAGGCATCAACAAAGCATGTTATGCGGAACGGACATCACATGACATCTCTGGACCTGTTTGTCTGTCTCATCACCCTGTATTATATGACAAATTATAAAGACAATGAACTCAAGGACAACGTGTGGAGCAGCACCGCCGCATGCAGGGTAGTGATTAGTTTACTTTTGGATGTAGTAGAGTAAATGGATAGATAGATAGACTTTATTGATCCCGAGGGAAATTTAGCCGAGCATTTTGCATTTTCGTGTCATTTATTTGTTACGTCCCCGGTGTGGAAAGGCCTTTAAGAACAGGTGAATTTTTTTTTTTTGCTAGGATAATCTTTCTTCCTTGTATATTTTTTTTTCATCTGAAAACTGGTGAAAAAAAGGAAAACGTTTTGCCAGAATACGTTTTCTAGAACTAAAAGCATTCATGTTTTCTTTCAGGTGAGTTTTAATTTCTCCATGCACCCCAAACACAAGGTACATACTGTATATTCTGTGTTAGGAAGTTATGTAACGAGTGCATGTAGAAATTAAAACTCACTTGGAAGAAAACATGAATGCTTTTAGTCCTATTTAGAACATGGGGTAGTGGTGCACTTCTTGTGGCCAAAATGAGTATTACAACAACAAACTTTTTTTTTTCACCTGCTAAAACTTTCACCTGTTTTCACAGATGGAAAATAAGTAACTTAAAAAGATCCTGGCAAAAATTAAGGAACTTTTTCAATTCATTTTTTTCCTCACTTGCCTCTCAGGGTTTCCATACTTATGAGAGCTCACATAACTGCAGTAGGTTTTATTTAAAAGGGGGCCTCCATTGGAAACACTGTCAGGATTCCCAGAATGAGGACGCCTCGTTGTACAACAATATTTCTGATTGAATTACACTGAAATAAGTAGATTTGTTTCACCTCTTTGGCAACATAATTTACTGTCTTGAAGAAGAGAGAGATAAGAGAGAAATACAATATTAATCATAGGATCCAATCACTTGTTAAGATAGACACGTTTGGCAGTGATGAACTGAAAAGAAAGAGGACAAGAGATGCTGTAAGTGTTCGAGGAAGAACCTGTGGAAGGGAGAGATTCATGAAAATAAAAAATGAGGGAAGCCATGGACAGAGAAAAAGTCACAAAAAGATGGTTGGTTTGGTTTTAATAGAAGTTTTAAAGGTCTGTTCACTCCTGATGCTGACAAGCTGATGCAATGACTCTTTGGTAAATATCACCAACCATCCTGATTGGTTCTCGCCCTCAGAGCGGAGCACCTGATTGGTCACAGAGCCTGTTAGTCATGACGGAGTGGGTGGGGACAGAAAGAGAAATAATTGATTTGTCACTGAACGCAACAATAGCCACAGTCAGAGGTACATTATATATATATTTAAAAACAAAAGAGAAATATTGATAATACCAATCTTAAATAAGTTGTTTTTAACGTTTTGTACATTTTTATGTGATCCAGATCTTTCAGGAATTTTTCATTCAGAGGATCTACTTTGAGCTTATTTTGAAATTAAGAGTTTACAAAAGATTACAAAAAAAAGCAAATTTATTGAAGTTTATCGGGGTGATGGGTGTTGAGAAATTTAAGCTATTTTTTAAGACTGCCGTCAGCATTTGTTGACTCGGTAGCACCCTGGGTTTTTCCTACAGAGGCTATAGCACAAATCTTTTACACAGACCACAGATTACAACTTTCAGATTATGTGATGTCATTTTGGAAACAGGTGGGTGGCAGGAGAGAAACTTTAGTCCGTTCATGATGAAACTTGTGTGTTTTGTTGTTGTTAGCTCACTGATTAAGGCTACTAGTGCATCTTTCAGTGTGTTTTAAAAAGAGTTTTAACATAAAACATATAAAGAAATGCTAAGGGAAGAAAGGGTCAGCTGTAGGCTTATGAGAAAAAGTTACTGTGGGAAATAGTGTTGTAATGCTGTGTAAAACCATGACTTTGGACTTACTGGTGGGTCAATTGTTAGTCAATTGTGTGCTAGTTTTGAGGGAGCTCTGTATATGTTTCAGTGGGATTTGAAGTGATAGGTTGGTACTCTCAAAAAAGCCCAGAGGAACAGGTGTATATACTACAACTACACTGCTGGTACATGACGCATGATGGGACCACGTGCTGCGTTTACATCTCTCATACAGGTCGTTTTCTGGTGCAGTAGATGAGATGTTGATCGGACTGAACGAACACGGCAGGAGAACAGTTGCAGGTATTTAACTTATAGAAGCAGATCAGCATTTTTTTTCACCAAATCAAATTAGAAATGATTTGTAGCCATTTCTAAGAAGATCTGTGATAACATCACAGTTGTCGAGCGTCCTGTCTTTATCATTTAAATGACTGCAACTGTTTATACCTTTAAACAGAGTACGTGACAGTTTTATTTTCTCATTTTAATGTCAGCGAACAAGACAGCGTTATCAGGAGTTATAGATGGGGAATATCAAGTTCAAAAAGTGAACTTGGAGGAATGTGATTCTGGTTTGAGGAGATATAAAGGTGCGTTTATGGACATTCACTGCTGATATGGCTGGTAGTTCCCAAAAAGTCTGGCGCCATGGAGTCAAAGATGAACAATATCAAGGTTAAAACTGAGAGGGGATGCAAAAAAACTGATTTAAAAATCTTTATTTGATACAAGGAATGAATTATAGATTGTGACTTTACTCTAGGAGTTCACTTGTGTCAAGATGTGTTAGTCTTTGTAACACAGTATATATAAGTTTGTGTACTTTGACAGTACTCATAGGTGAGGTCACAGTATGAAATGAAACCGAGACGTAACCTTATGACTTGACTCGTCATTGGACTAAAGTCTAAATCAGACTCCTGTTGCCCCAGTGAGAAATGCATTAGTCACTTTTGGGAACTGACATCCATCACCACGTGATTGTTCATCATACAGACGGTGCCTGTCAATTAGAGTATAGTGGCTCTGAATGGAGAGAAGAACAGAGAGGTACAGCGATGAACAACAGATGTTTTATTGAAAAAAAAGTTCTGTTCAAAATGTAGTTCGATTTGGATCAACTTCTCAGGAAAGGGCATTAGCAGTTTATGTTTCAAATACAAATATGTGTCTAAATAAATACAAAAAAATGCATCTAATCACAGCATCCACCATATAGTTTACCCATAACATTTATACATGTCTTGCTATTATGCTAATATGAATATCTGAACACTGTATGTATTTATACCAAGTCTGTAGCTAGACATAAATAAGGCTGCAGACTGTCTGTGTTGTTGTAGCCTCATTTCACTCATCTACATTATGTATCCATATCATTCTAATAAAAATATTAGATATTAGATTATTGAAAGATCTTTTTACTGTTGAGAGCCAGTAACTGCAGTTTGGCCGTCATAGCTGAACCTCCATATTGGTACACTGCTATCACACAAGCAGTAGCAACATGGAGTCTAGATTGGTCAACCTCTCTAGCAAAGCTCTCACACAGTATTTAGGCTCTTATAAAGAACTGAACTAAAGCTTTAAAGTTTATTTTCAGAAATCACTCTCCATACTCTTTGGCTGCTACAGAGGCCTCTGCAGTGCACATCACCATCGAAGCCCTCTCATTATAATCGATCAAATGTTGCTGCCTCATATTATCAGCTGTGTTGTCGTGTAACTCTGTAGACTTTATGCATTAACGAGCTTTTTGCATATTGAAAATATGCAATAACAGTAACAGAAACACGCTTATTTGGGACAAAGCATTTATTTTCCTACTACAGTACATGCACTGAGTTTCGATGCTGAAACCAAGCGAAGGGCCAAACCACTATGACGACGACGTTTGCATTTAACATCATAGACTCTGAGATAAAATCAGCTTCACTGTAGTGGATGAAGCTGATCTGTATGCACTGCTAAATGATCACCGTCACCCCACGATAACTAACAAGAGGGGGTATATCGTCATGAACTATCATCCCATCTTCATGTGTAACTGTTGCTCCTCCAGTATGCACATGCACCAAAATGCTCGAGCGATTCACTGTAGATTTAAAATAAAAAAGACTCTGTATAGGCTTCATGTACACAGCTGTACAGACATAGTTTGTCCCCAGCTTTGGTCCTTTATTTCTGTGCTTCATACTCTTCTAACTAACCCGGGGTATCTCTCACTTGCCTCCTTTTTGCTGACCTCTTAATGCAAATTGCATGACCTCATCTGTAAATACTGTGTTTATAGTTGTGGCAAAAAAAAACAACCTGGGTAAAGATTTCCTTTCTTTCTTCCCTCTGCGTGTCTTGTCTGTGTAAAGCGATCTAGATATAGGCTTGGCTGTCTTGACCATCTTAGATGAATGCATGTAATCTGTGTTTTTACCAAGAGGAGGAAAGGGAAAAAGATAAGAGTTTGAGACATTTGGCATGAGGCTTTTCACTCAATCAAAATTAGGCATTGGTCATCTGAGCAGTTTTGTGACCACATTTAAAAACCAAAACACATCATGCAGTGTGCTTTGGGCTTCATTTTAATTATTAACTTGACTTGACAAGACAGAATACATGTGGTTGCTAATTCTGTTAGCTTCTTTTCAGTTGATCCCAAAACAAATCAGGATTTTGGCTCACTTAATTTATGTCTCAGTACAAAAAGGAAAACGTCTTGATGGCTGCCTGGAAAAGATCATTTTACAATCTCTTAAAGAGCTGATCTAAAATATTTGACCAGTTAGGGTTAGCTTCGTTGTGCTTTTGCTGTGTGTGTATGTAAATCATTAAAGCCAGACGCTATGCGCTAATGCTAACACCTAACCTCATTGCTAACAGAGCATGCTGTTGAATGAATCGATTGAATTCAGAAACATTTTTGTTGTTTAGACATTCAGTTTTGAAGATGTTTAAAAAAACACTGAACCGAGTGAATGGAAAATAAAACACCTCAACTCATTGCAAACAACAAAAGGCCTTTCAGTTCTGTGATAAAACAGATCTTTGGCCCCATATGATACTGTAGCATTATATTAGTTTGTAGCTCATTTATCAGTTTAGCAGCCTTTATAAGTTTTAAAAGGGATTTCACCCCTTTGAGATTTAGCTCTTGTTTTGAGCTACTGAACTTGAGTTCCTGTGTTTTACAAACAGCATATAGACAGACCGAGAGTACAACTTTTGTTGCCTGTGCTTACGTAAAACTGTGATATAAACATCATCGAGATCACACACCAGTTGATGTCATATCTGAGGTATTACTTAATATAAATTCAGAAGTTCCTGACATGAGTCAAGTATTTACAAACCTTAAATTTAATTACCTGTCTTTAAGTATCAGTAAAAATAAAAATAACAAAAGATTCTTTACAGACAACCACACATGGTATTCAAAGCTGTTTAAATTTAATACACAAATACTGCTTTTAATTAATTTATTTAAGATTTTAAATATTTGAACTCAGGTCTACTATATGCAAAACTATTGGACATCACATGATAAAGAGAAAAATAAGCTCTTGTTTAGTATATTATTTCAGTGTTGTGTGGGCATGTACAGTAGCAGATTATCTTGCACGGTCACTTTGTTGTTTTTGATTGTTAGTCAAACTGATTGTTTTGTTGTTTTATTGGTTAGTCAGATTTTATATTTTTTTTCATTCAGTCTCGTTTAATAAGAAACTCTGGGAGATTTAATTTAAGAAGAATCAGAAAAAAGACACACACAAAAAAATCCCTAAGTAATGACCCCCTCTCTTCTGGGACAACCAAGCCTTATGAACTTTGTGAAGTGAAAATTTTGAATGTTTGTATGTTATAAAAGAAAACATGGATTGTTTTATATGTTAATACTGCCACAATAAAGCTCCCTAATGAATATATATTGAAATATGGCGCCTAATGTGTGGATTATTTTACATGACTGTTTGTTTATTATGTTTTTTAAACAAGCTAAAGGTTTGGGTTTAATCTCTAAGACATAGAAAAACAATGTCAATCCTTAAATTTATAATTATTTTATTTCTCAGGAATCCTCCTGTCAGTACACATTGGAGTACGAACCTGCGATGAAAACTTTCTGAAAGCTTTGTCTCCCTCGTGTGGCGTTAAAGTGAGATTGCACTTTGTGTTGGTGTCACTATGGTGATGTTTGTGTGAGCAACACAAGATTTCTGGATACAAGGAGTGTTCAAACCTTTAATATCAGGAGTGGACTGTAGTCAACTAGAATCTGTTCTCTATCGGATGAGAAAATATCATGTCCAGTTTCTAGAAGAAAACTTCTTCTTCCTAAGATCTCAAATAAGCTTGACTATACCGACTCTACAAGAAGGATTTTTCTGAAATAAATAGAAGGGAGGAAACCTTTGAGGTGAGAGTGACTGTAGTGTAACTGCTGTTTCATGGCTTTGATGGACAAAGTCACCTCTCAATCATAGAGAGAATATTTACATATGTAGGAAGAGGTATGTCTGGTACAGCAGGTGTAATATTTATTGCATGATGATTATTTTTGTGTTGTGCATCAAATGTTAATGGTTGTTTTGCTTCTTCTGTTTTAACAGGACAGTGTTGCCACTGTAAGACATTCCTGTGTATAGTCTGATCATCAATATCCTGGAAGGAAAACAACATGTTCAACGTCACGCAACAACAATTTATCTCAAAGCAACAAGAGAATGCGTGAAGGCTGTGTGATGCCGCGAGGAGACAGAAAATAACCCTGCTGCACAATTCAAACGTTAAATAACGGTGTATGCCGGCAGGCCAAATACCATGAATGTATGACAATGGATAAATCTCAAAAACATGAGCCACAGATGACTTTTCAAGCTGCAAATCCAAGTATGGAGACGCATCCTATCACAAGAGCAGGACGTGCTGTGTCTGAACTCCTGGAGGACTCTGGGAATTGTAGGCAGCTCATCAACCAGGAGCTGAGCCTTCATCTTCTCAGTGACTCTCTTTTCAGTGAGCAGCAGAAGCTGAGGCATGTGTTGGACTGGGCTCACACGTTCCTCAGCAGTGGGTCAGAGATCCACCACGAATTCTGCAGAGCGGAGAGCTTGATATTGGCAGATGACAAGCAGAGGGAAACACAGAAAATCTCACCTGCATATAAGCATTCATCTGCAGGTAAATACCATCATCCCATCTCCTGTACTGCAGGTGGTAATGAGGTATTTGGTATGGAGAAGGTTTGGCAACTTGAGTCATCAAATTATGAGAAGAGTGAATCAAAGAATCACCTCTGTGCATATAAACCTCCGTTTCCAGATGATCCCTGCATCCCTTTCTCCTTTACCCCCGGGAGAGGTGAGGTAGCTCGGCCTGAGTACAGAGAAACTCCTGACAATATGAACAGTACGGAGCTACAGGATGCCTCCAATAAACAAACTGGTAGCCAAGACAACAGCTGCAGAACAAGCAGTCTGTTCATATCTAATCAAAGACAACACACCAACTTTTCAGGCAGAAATACAAATCAAATGCTTGCATCAGATGGCGCAAAATGCTTGATCAAAGAATCTTCATCATGCTGGAGCAATACTTGTCACAAGAAGAGCATGGTGTTGAAACTGGGTTATAAAACAGCTGGAGCTCAGTCAGAAAGAGACATGTCACGACATCAGATGGAGCTGAGCAAAGTAAAGGTTAAGGAGGGGAAGGTGGGAACAAGGAAGGAAGTTGTGACGGTGAAAACAGAGGATGTATTTGCAAAGAATAACATAAGCAACAATGGGCCTGAGGTGGAAAAGACTAGCTGTCATTTGAAAATACCACCAACTTTGACCGTATATGAGCGGTACCTGCTTTGTGTAGATCAATTGCATGACCTCAGAGTAAGACAAAGCCAACATATCGAACCGAGATGCTTCACAGAGTCACCTGCAGATGAGAGAAAGACATCTGAAGAAACTGCAGGACTCGGTGAAGCACCAGCCCTGCCTACATCCATTACTTCCACCGCAAATCCAGAGATTAAAAAAAGTCTTAATAAAGTAGAAAGTAAAAGCGTTATAGCTGCAGAAATCACAAAGGAGAGGAGTTCAGATGTCATTAATAAATCGAAATACAATAGAAATAGGGCAATGCTTATTGAACACGGACAGACCAAACGTTGTGACAATTTGACTGTGAAGGAAACTCTTGTTAGTCAGTTTGATAGCAACAAATGTGATGAATTGATAAAGGGAACTGCAGGAGGCATAACTTCAACCAATAAGGTTATTAACACGCCTGTGGAGCACCTGGGGACTGCACCTGGTGATAATGTTCCCGCTGTGGAGGAAAGTGCTGCACTCACCACTAATGCAGGTACTGAATATCATATATGAAGCCAGACATGCATTACTATAAAGTTAAATGTTGTACCAGTGACACCCATTACTGTCTGGAGTTGTTGTTCCCAACCTGAAGATCAAGTCCCCTCCAAGGGCTCACAGAATAAACCTGATTTACAGACTTTTTAATAATATTTGGTTGTTTCTTTAACCTCCTCATGCCTCTAAAAGTATTTAAATAAAATAAAAAATAAAAAATAAACTAACTATTACAAATCATTGACTTATGCAACAAGTGACGAGAGACTGCAAGAGGACATTTCCTAATTTTAAGGGGTCTTTAGGTAAAATGGTTGGGAACTGGTCTTACTATTTTGTTCTCTGCCATTTCATTTCAATTTACTCTTTTTCACAAAGATGCTAGATAGGCGACACAACAAATAATGATGTTTGTGCATGAATATACTGTTTGTCTCTCTGTGTGTCCTTGTGTGATTTGCCTCTGGCTTTGTCTTTGTTCAGGTTTGTTTCCACAGAGAATCAGATGTAATCCAGTGGTAAAGCGTTGTCGGAGCCGTGTCAGCAGTCAAAAGAAAAAAGAAAAAAGACTCTGTGAAAAGTCAAGTGTCTCCCTGTCTTCTCCAGCCAATAAATATATATTGCAAAGGTAACTGATAAAATACCAAATAAGTGCATGAACATCAATTTGAATTTTTTACTATACCTTTGAACTAAAAAACTCTTTGTCCATACTCAACCATTCAGTAATGCTCTGCTTTTCATTTTTGAGTTTTGTTGCAAACATTTTGATAAAAAGCAACATAACATGGAAACATGTACTTTTAGGGGAGTGAATGTACTTATTATCTACTTATAAAATAACAAAAACATGGCTTTTTCAAATCAGCTCTGCAAATAGCATGTGATGAAATGTTTTCTAAGTGTATTGTGTCAGGCTGAACCTCCCCCTGTGTCTCCTGCAGACCTCAGTCAGCAATCAAACACACAAAAAGACACACACCAGAGGACAAAGTGGAACCTACTTCAGCCTATAGAGATACACTCAAATGTCTGCCACCTACAGAGACACACACACCTCTTCATGATGACCCTGGACCAAAGACACCAGCCTTGGGTGAGTTCAACTCAGAATATTACCTACAAACACATTATGAAATGCTACAAAAGACTAGTAAATTTTAAAAAAAGCAAAGTCACCAACAAGTCATATGAATGGCTAGACTTTAATGGGTTTATACTGGTGGTGCCACATAACACAGATTTGCTTCTATTCCTTATGAGGAGTTTTTGTTTGAAATTAATTTCACACTTTATCGGACATCGTTCAAGCAGCAGGTCATAAGATGAAGGGGATTTTCATTAGAGTTAAAAAAGAGTTCTGTGTGTGTACTTGTATTAATCATATTATAGGGACAAAAAAATGTTCCTACAGTCACATTATGCAGACTCATCTCCGGTATGGGGACACAAATCAAGTCCTCACAAGGTTAATTATTTATTATAAAGGTTAAGACTTGGTTTTCTGTATTCAGTTACCGTTAGAAAACTGTTAAGGTTAGGTTAGGGTTAGGTTATGATTCAGATTGTAGCGGTTAATTAACGACAAAAATAGAAGGGGGTGGAGGAGGGGCTATTCAACTAAACTGATTATGTGACTATGTCTTTAGTAAAGTCACGCAACAGTAAAAGTTTAGTAATATCCAATGATGTTTAATTTCTTTCCATTTTAGAATAAAAAGTCAAGAACAATGACAACTTTTATAGCCTAATAGAATATCAACATATAACTCTTTGTTTGCTGTTACAGGTGCATGTCGATGTGAAAAAAATGACTGCAAATATAGCGTGAGAAATCTTTATTTCTGCACTGTGTTTATAATATTATTGTTTCTATTATCAACACACATTTATCAAATGTTTTAAAAACCTGTGACTCTGCAGTATTTCAGAAGAAGAGAATGCTTTGTTTGAGTCATTATATGTGTTGTTGTCATTACACCTGTCAGCCAGCAGGTGTCCCTGTATGTGACCGCTGGTTGTGTCTGCCTGATGAGGTGTGGCTGTTCATCCTGTCCCTGCTGCCTCACAGTGATCTGTGCAGAGTGGTGCAGGTCTGCAGCCGCCTGCACACACTGGCCACTGATCACACACTCTGTGAGTCACCCTGCTGCACTGTAAACACTTCTCACTTGTCTTAGCTATAACTTTTGAGTCAAGGTTCAGGTTAAACATCGGAGTTAATGACATGAGTTAGTGGGATGTCCTGAACTTTTCCAAGTAGGATTTCTAAAGTGTGTGTGTGTGTGTCACAGCACATGGTGTGTTCTCATGATGTAAGTACCTCCAGCTCAGTGGAGTGCTGTACCACTCCCTGGACAAACATAGAGTAAGATAACCCAGACCTGCACCATCACATGCTCTCATACCTATACACACACTGCAGGTCCTGTCAGAAAACAGGTTCATATACTGAGCTACTAAATCTTTCTCTTTCTGAAGGGAAAAATCTGAGGATTGAAAACTCCAACCTGACGGAGCGGTGGTTACTATGTGTGGGCAGACGTCGTCCTCGCAGTCTGTGTCTGTACAACTGCAGTGGCCTGTCTCTCACCTCCTGGTGGCTGGAGGTGTTTTTCACTCTGTGTAGAAACTTTCTGGAGGTAAAACAGTAAATCGGAACTCATCAAGACAAGTCAAGAGATTTCTTTATTGTGGGGTACTTTACTGATCGCTCAGAGCAGGCACGGAGGATCAGAGGGCAGCTAAAGAAAAGCTGTAAGGGGTGGATGTGTGGTGAAAGCTTTCGGATGTTTGCCATCACATGACTTTACAGCGTGGCCCTCAAGTTGTAGGATTAGATACGCCTAATCAATAAGCCACTGTGCTGTCTGTGTGTAAAAAATCTCCCACTTGGAAGCCAAAAAACAAAAAAACATTTAAAGTGAATTTTCTGTAATTTGCCAATGAGATGCTTTTTTTTTTATTCTATTGACACTGTGAATTTATTGACCCCACATCCTGAATCCATCTACCTCCTGTCAATGGCAACAAAACATATGAAAGTACAGGACATGAAGTGTTACTGGAGCCAATAGGAAGTCACCGCAGATGCATCCTTTTATTCTGTGAAAAGTAATAATATTACTATCAACATATAATAGATTACATACTGTACATACTCCTTTTTGCTAAAGAAGACTGCTGATTGGATTGATTGGACCATTTTATATTGTGACTGAATTATAGTCACAAATGTGCAGAATTTTAATAAAATGACCCAATATGCAGTATAAACTTTTTATTCTGTGAAATGTATTTGCATTTTCAGCGTTTTGCTTAAATCATCATCATCATCATCATCATTAAAACTTACAATAACTTATCAGCAATCACAAGGAATTACGTCAAAGATGATTTAATATTGATTGTATGCCTCTGTAACTGTTTAGTTATCACGTGCAGACTGACCGGAGAATTGTACTCTGTTTCTATATTAACTAGGTGGGTATTAGGTCCATATTATATCTATCCTGTCATTTGTTAATTACAGGAACTCAAGGTCACAAGTTGTACTGGTCCTGGTCTCCATGGTGACCAGATGCTGCCTCTGATTGGTCAGCTGTGTCATCATGTGACCAGTGTGGATGTGAGCTGGAGTGGAGCAACTGACACAGGAGTGAAAGCTCTGAGTGACTGCTGCGCAAGGTCAGTTTCACACGCACACACACACACACACACACACACACACACACTCACTAGAAAGTGTACAACTGACCCTCTGCAGTCTTTTAGTAGAAATTAAGTGACAAATGTGTGAAAGATTTTTACATGTTGAAATTACATTTCTTGACAAATTGTTTAATTATCATACAACATGCATCCTGTAGAAAGGTGTGCTGGTTGACTCAGTATGTGGTAAGATCATGTTGTTGTTGTCATATTTTTTGATATTGATATTTGTAACATGCACTGTTTTCAATCAATGATGAGCAATGATATGGTTGAGTTTTCTCTTTTTATGAATCAGTGTCTGTAATCAGATACTCAACAAGCTGCATTAAAATCCACCATACATTAAAAAAGCTTCCCTGGACGGCGAGATGTAGCTTAAACACCCTTGTGAAGCAGAGTTGCGAACATTGCAAACGTTTTGCTGAGGCACATACTGTCTATATGATATCCTCTTAATTTAGCCATTTCACTGGTAAACTTAACATGCAGATGGATGGATCCTATACAGTAATAATCCATTTTTCTTTCCTGTAGGTTGCATCTAAAATCTGTTGTCCTGAACGGCTGTCATGTCACTGATGACCCACTGATGAAACTTGTCATGAGACACAAAGAAAGGTCAGTATGTATATTTATTTATGTACTGTCAAAATATAAAGTTACGTACGATATTGTATGTGCATATTAAGACGCATCAGACAAAGGATTTGCATGTGAGTATATGGGGTGTGTTTTCCTGTCTTTGACTTTGAATAAATTGTCTTCATACCGTAAATGTATTTATGCATGTAAATGCTTCTGTGTGACTATTGTACCTTTAACACCAAGTTGTTTGATGTGACTGATATGATTTAATCATGTTGCATCTACATTTGGTAGTCAGGTGTATCTTTGTTTGGTCAGATTGAAGTGGCTTCCAACATTACATTTCACAGTACTTGGTATATAATTAGTACACAAGTGTCATAACATTAGGGGAAGTTGTCATCTTCAGCTATCAATGTACAGCAGAAGAACTCAATACACTGAGGAGTTTTGGTCATGTGGCTGTATTTGTTTATCATCTGGCTAGAATATGTCTTTGTTCACCTCCTGAAGTGGACTTGACAATCACATTTGCATTTTCACCTGACTTTTTAGTGGATAATTCCTCCAGATATAATCAGTATGCGCACACGTCTGTTTCTGTTTGTGTGTTTCCACATTAGTCTGTGCAGATTGGAGGTGTTTGGCTGTCAGTTCATCACTCCATCCTGTCTACAGAGAGTATATGAGGTGCTTTATTTTAAAAACTAACCAAACACAATTGATCTTGTTTTAAACTGCTAAAAAAACCTGTTTGACACCACATGCCATGTCTAAAATATGTCTCAAACATGCTTCAGCATGTGAAAAAGACTCCTAGTGCAGTTCTTATATACATTTACCATGTATACAGCACAACTTTACAACACAATATGTTTTCCACTACATGTACAGTGTGTGCAGTTTTTCAGTTTCTGTGTTTTAGATGTGTCCTGGCCTCCAGCATCTTAACATCGGACAGGTGCCAAAAGTCAATGCACACAGTCTCACGGTGATGACATCACAACTCAGATGTCTCATTTCACTAAATCTCACCGGACTACAGGCGGTTAGTTTCAAATTTTGTTGCTCAAAATTCCAGAAATGTTCAATTCGTCTTCAAAGCTTTATATGATTAAATGGACTCTCTGCATCTGTTTTTACTGTATCAGGTCACGGACGCCACAGTGGACACTTTGCTTCAGAACTGTGTCAAACTTCAGAGTTTGACCTTCAGTTCCTGTCCTGGAGTCACTGACCTGACACTGCACAGCATCAGCAAACACACACCTTGTATCAGGTACACACATTGACTTACATTAAGTCCCTTGAGACGTTACCGTAATCTTATCTCTAAGACCAAGTCTCACCCCTAAAGTAAATGGTTCACTTTCGGAGGAGTGTGGCAACAGAAATGTCAGAGGGGTTTGTATCAACAGAAGTAGCGTCTACTGCAGGAAGTCACAAGAAAACACAAATAACTATTTTCTGGGTTTTCAGTTGAGTTAAACTCATGTATGTCCAGTTTTGGTTGGTAGTCTTGATATCTTGACAGTTATAGTGTGTGTATGTCTGTGTGTTTGTGTGTCAGATCCCTGGATGTGAGTGGCTGTAAGGCAGTCACAGATGCAGGAGTTCGGTCTCTGGCTCTGGGATGCAGAAGACTTCAGCAGCTGGATCTCAGCTCTACTAGCACAGGAAACAGAGGGTACAACACATGTAACACAACAACTTGAGCTGTATGTTTCTCTGTGTTTGGGACTGTGTGTGCAATGTGTCTTACGTAACGATCCAGTGGTGTGATTTGGTAAAAATCTACTACCATTACTTTTGAATGGATCCCATCTACTGTAACAACTTTATTGATCTTAAGCTGTGTGTAGTGTTGTCGCCACATCCTCAGATATCAGCAATGAAATTGATGAGTAAAATGTTATAGCAACTTACACAAATGATGTGTGTGTATGTGTGCACATGTGTGACACAGGGTTACTCTGCTGGCAAATTACTGCAGCGGACACCTGCATACTGTCAAACTCAGTTTCTGCCACATCACCTCAGAGAACATACTGAAGCTCTGCAGACGCTGCAAGAGGTAAACACACACATATGCACAAATAAATCCAGAAAATATGGAGTCAGTATTTGTCTACATTCATTTCACAGAGTAAACAGTCTCTGAAAACACCATGAGACGCATCAACATTTTAATGTGTCTATACAGGTTCAGTTTAAGTGTGGTTAAGTAGTTCTTTGACACTATTTGGTCTCCACTGTTGCTGCTTTAACACACGTACGTGTAGAAATTGCTCAATGGCTCTTAACCCTGTTGTATAATACTACTGTAATACTGTAGAAAAGTCATTTGCAAAACCGATTCCCTGCTTTCACCAAAGAGAGCACTTTTGCTGCTGATGAACACACGTTTATAATGTGCGTATTAAGTTAAGCTGTCTAGAAATTATTTTGGTCAAGGCAGCAACAGAAAGCCAAACAGATATATGTCTGTGGATACACTGTATCTGCCTTTTAACATTTGTTACAAGTGACACACACCAAAGGAAACTGGCATTTAACTGGCATGAAACTCTGCGGGGCTTTCATAAGATATAACCATTACCATACATGCAATAAGCCGGCCCTGCCTACATGCTTTGATGAGCATGATCAGATCAGCTGCTAGTGGTGTAATTATGGGAGTGATAAGCCATATTAAAAAAAATTGTAGCACCTACTACCAACACCAAACATCTATCTGTGTGGTAACATTGCTCTGTAGCTAGAAAACCTAAAATAGACAACATATGAGCACACAATTACACTGCTGTTTCCATGTTTCTCTCTCTTTAGGTTGAAGGTGCTCCATCTCTACGGCTGTGCCCATCTCCCCACTGAGAAAGAGATCAGAGAAGCTAACGCTGCTGTTAAAGTTTACCCTCTGCCCTGAGTCACACACAAACATCTGCACACAACTGGGCAGATATACACGGCATATCAAAGAGCAAAATGTGAAAACTGAGTAATAGTAGATAAGAAGAAGACATTTTTACTTATTATTACATTTATTCCTGTGATATTACAATAATGGGCTAAATGAGGTATGCTGGGTCTCAAGGAGGATTATGACATGTTCAGAGATTAATAAAATGCTTTTCAATTTATCTCTTGTGTTTGACTGCGTGTGTTTGGAGATGGATTTCAGATGTGCTATGACCTCCCATCCTGAAGCTCCATTACCTGCAGCGCATCGAGTGTTTAATATCCATATAATTTGGCTGTGTTGGAATCTTTGAAATGGGTTACTTGAGTTTTCCTAGTTTATATTGGGCTCATTAACTTATCTTTACCTTGGCTCGTTAGTTACCCCTGTGTTTTGTGAGAAAAAGACAAACCTCCTCAACAGATCATCTTTTACTGCTAGGGTACTCTCTAAAACAAGACGCATGCAATTATCACTCACAGTGTCTTGTCATACATGCCCCTTTAAGTATGGTGAACTCTTTGAACCATTTGCAGATCGTATAAAGTGAATGATAAACTGCTAGTGAGGAAAGGAATCAAATATGATCCTGGCCACACTGCACACTGTTCCCTCTTTTTGGCTTGCCTGGGGGGATTCCTCCACTTTGATGCCAGTCATGGCTTTAACAGCATTTGCAACACCATCTTTGAGGGTCCTAAAAAAATTGTTTTTGTCGGGACTGTACACGTGCCAAAAAAGGAAAGAGATAAACAAGGAGGGAGGATATAAAAGTGAAGTATCAGAAGGATTGAGACTAATCCTGGAGCTGCACTCTTTCCCCTTTCTGAAATGGGATTATTTCCAACATGGAGCTAAATGTTTTACTTGCTCCCACCTAACAACTGGCTTCCAGTCAAATCTGATTCTCACCAAACTATTTGTCTTTGCTGCACAATTAAACTGCAAAAGGCTCTAGCTGTTTTTATAGCACTTGTATCTGTTGTTTATTATCTGCAACTTACTGTGACACTCTTTCTTCTGAAGACATTAAAAGCAAAGCGGTGGCGACAAGGGGCATGAGTAAGGAAGAACAAAACCGCCTGAGTTCGCTCTTTCCTTCCTTCGATGTGGATAATTCAGGGCGGATTGAAAACAATTTGTTCTCTATTTGTCAGGAGCTCCATGTCCTGTCCCAAGAAGTAGACAGGATATTCAAACGCCTGGACGTCGACAGAGACGGCACGGTGACCTTAGAGGCCTTCATCAGTGGCTTCATAGAACAGGAGGAGGAAGGTGACACTGAATCAGACGACAAGAACTCCTCAGAAAGTGAGGGAGAACAGGTCATATCCATAATTGTTGACTCTAAATTGTTGTTGAAAATGTTCAGATCATAGCAGTTAATCGCCATGATAACAAAATGTTGGGTTGTGTTACTTTTTTACAAGGCTGGATTACCAATTGAGAAATGTTGGCAACGCCAGCGAGGTCCCAAAGGCCAAAGGTTCCCTGTGTGGCAATTAATTTGTGGTAGTTTAATTAATTGATTTATATAAACTCAGAAGGAAAGTTCTTGCAGGTGACTTAAGGTGGCATTTGTACCTAAATTTAAGGACCTGTGTCAAAATCTAGTTTTGATACTTTCATATATCAGTTGATATTGTAATTGTATGATGCATTTCATCAACTTATAATAACCAAACTAGGCTGAAGAGGGTCCCATGGCTCATTTTTGCCCTAGGGCCTGTTAGTGGATTAATCCAACCAAGCACGTTATTATTTAAAGTAATATGTACATGAAGTTATAACAGACTGTTGAGGAAAGAGGTAAGAACACCTCTTGAAAACAACCTTCTTTAAATGCCAGTAACTGATCCCTCCCAGTTACAGGAAAAGAAATGTATCTTTGTGGGAAAACATTAAAGGCTCATTTCCAAATTCAAAACAGGATCCCAGGTGTAAACAGACTATATGAGTTTATGCAGGCATCCATATTGGAACGTTTTTCATTTGTTGTTGTTTGTTTGTTTTTGTTACTTTTGAGCTCAAGTAAATAATTAATTAAAACAAAATGTATTTTATTGATTCAGCCTATAGTCTCAAAATTAATGGGTTTTCCCAGATGTTGCAAATACGTACAGTACATTGTGTGTACACATGCTTCTCAGGTATAGAAACTTATTTTCTTGTGGTTTGGGGAGATTATACAGGTTCATGATCTCTGGTTCTATCATTTATAACGTTTATTCAACTACATTACAGGCTATTAGCCATTCCCCACAATGAAAGCACTTTCATTTGGCCTGCAGCCCAGACCTCTATTGTTAAAGTGAGAGAGAGGAGTGAACACACACACACACACACACGCACACTGACTGCACACAGGTACTGATGGCTGGCGCGTTACCTGAGTCAGACACAGCAGCTTCTCTGTCTGTCCCACCGACTATTGGCTGCAACAAACCGGAAAATTATTTGGTGAAGACAACACAGGAGTAGAAGTGTCCACGTTGAATCTATTGAGCGTTTACATCGTTTAAAATGGATAAACTCGATCACTTTTTTTGGTAAACGCATAACAGCTGTCGAAATGTTTGGATAAGAGCGGACACGTCTGGAAGTGTGGAGCTATAAGCTACTCTGGTGTCCCGAGAATAAAACACTGGAATTTCTGTAGGGTCTGTTCGTCTCGGTGGTCACCTTAATTTACTGAAACGCCTTCTTCTTTCCAGCCAGCCACATCTCTCCATCAAGGGAATGAGCGTAGACGACCAGGACCGGCTCCGCTCCCTCTTTCACGCCTACGACGTGGACAACTCTGGGCGGATCGAGAGAATCGAGTTTCTCACCATCTGTGCGGAGCTGCAGGTGCCCGCGGCCCAGGCCGACCGGATATTTAACCGGCTGGACATCGACCAGGACGGAACCGTGACCCTGCAGGAGTTCATCAGCGGCTTCCACGACCTCTACGGAGAGGACATGGAGTCGGACGGAGGAGACCTGTCCGCCGCCTGGGAGAACTTCGAGAGGAGAATGGGCGAGCAGGCCAAGTTCATCCCCAGGTGAGAGAGCACACCTGTCCGCTGGGCAGTCAGGGAGCTGGTGCTGCACAGATGGGTCGATGTCTTTAAAATATGGAAATTATTTTAGATGATATGAGTGTGTTCAACAGTTAGCGCAGTGTGCGTAAAGATCTCCACAGGGAAATTCACGATTATAGCCTATATTACAAGAGGCTTTAGTTAAGTTAAATGGGTGCACTCATGTAGCCAGTGCACCTGTGTTATTTGAATAACATGCTGTGACTTTATGTCAGAAAAAGTGTTTTTTACATAGCCTATATATTTGTCTTGAGTGTCTGTTTTCCTGCAGGCATGTCATTATAAAATAGAGAAAGTAGTTTTTATGTTGACTCTGTTCTGATGGATACAGTATGGTGAGATCTGTACAAGTCAGATGTCTCACAGCTTCATACAAGTAGATGTGTGGAGAAAAACACGTTAAATGATTATTCGATTAATTGATTATAGTCGACAGAAAATTAATCAGCAGCTATTTTAATAAATTATAATAAATCATTTTTCAAGCAAAAATGCAATTTTCTGACATTTTACAGACCAAATGATTAATCGAGAAAATAGTAAACCGATTAATCAATAATGAAAATAATTGTTTGTTGCAGCATTAAAGATTTAAAGAACACATAACCAACTAATTAGTTGGTTCGTAACTAGAGCCAGTTGAAACCAAGCTACACCCTTTACAACAACTAAGACTTATGCTCACCCATGACACCCTGTTGCCATTCATAACATTTGGCCCCACTGAGTGATATTTTGCTGTTGTAACTTATTATTTAAAAGCATTTTGTAAAGGTGTCTCTCATTATGAACTTACAGCATTTCTTGTGGATGACATGAAAAACAAATATGGGGATTTTTAATATTTCCATCATATTTTGTATGGTACCACACAGTCTAAGTATTTGGGCTGAAGTCAATGTAAGGAGATTAAGAATATGTTTCCAATATTGCGGCAAATGTTTGGAAAGTCACACATTAAAACAAACAAGCTGTGTTCTAGTATAAGAGACAAAACTTCCGTCATGTAAAACAAAAAGTTTATGAAAAATAACACATTTTGTTCATTTTTTATTATAGTTTTCTCAGCAACACAAAATAATCATTTAATGAGAATATGATTCCACTGAGATTCAGTGAATGAAGCCTAGACATACTGTGTTTATTTTCAGTCACATCCAGCTGCAGACCTCACCATGTTCTCCTGCTTTGCTTTAGATATTATACGACCAGTTTGTCAGCAGCTTCACCACAGATGGCAGAACAGACATTTCTCACGTTTCTATAAATAGACTTACTGTGGTCTCACATTGAACTAAAACTAAAGGATTGCTTAATTAATTACCAATGAAACATTGTCAGTTAATGTCAAGCCCTCGTCTCACATATAACTACATAACATAATACGTAACATAATTATGCAGTATTGTAGTGTCAGCATTGTGTCATTAGATTTTTATTGGTATTTATTGACGCTCTGCTCCACTGATGTATTGGATTATGACTGTAAGGTGTTTCTCCACCTGTAACTGTAGTTGCTGCCTTTTTTGTGAATCCAGATGTGATGTTTTTCTGTCCTTATTTAAGTGTTTGCTGTTTGAAAGAGGGGAGATATTTGGGGTTCAGTAAGTGCCTTGTGAAATGAAAATCAATGAGAAATAAGTTTTATGAACAACCACAGGGTTTTGTTTTTTTTCTAAACTGAGACACTATTTTGAAAATGTAAACCTCGTTCTTTTTTGCATCTTTGAACAACTTAGGCCTGTAAGTTTTTAACATACACACTAAGTCTGCCAGAATTTTCTCTATCATGTCATTCAAGTTTCTAGATTATTTTTGAATATGTCGAAGCCACAGTACTGAAACAACTAAGATCCATGAGTCCATCAGGAAGATGGCTCCAAGTGATGAGCTGCTTAGTGAATACCTCAGGCAGCAGAAGCCCGAGGAGG